>JACEIK010003988.1:0-15406 GCA_018107945.1 Datura stramonium
CTTTTTCCGGGCCTTTTTCTAGCATGTATGGCTTTCAAATACTCTTAACCAACACGCGAATAGGCCATCTATGTGTCGGAAATTTTACGGGGTGTAACAAGTGCAATCTCTCTATCTTCGTTAATGAGTAGCAAAATTGCTATCTAGGAGTGTGTGTTGGATGGGCGTTCAAACTTTAATGAGTATTGGTAGATTGTTCTTAAATTCAATCTATAGTCATGGATATGTTATTTCTTCTTAATTTTAATTGAAAAATTAGTTGTTGCAAACACTATTTTAGTTTACTTATCATGCTTGAACTTGAGAAAGAAGAGTAAGATTTGGGTAAGGACACAATAGTGAGGATTTAGAGTGTAGATTAGTGGAGTAGACCTAGAGATAGTCAAAACCTACATCTCCACTCAATTCAAGGGTTGAGGCTATAGATAGCTTGACCCTTCCTCAAGCTTTATGAATGATTATTTGATTGTGACCTTGGAGTTTGTGAAAACCCAAGGAAAAATATTGTTGTGGTTGAAAGAAAAAAGGATGTATTTTGATCCATGTTATCCATGCTAGAAATTGAATTTAAGTCAGTTGCATCAATCTCAATCTAGTCGGCACTTCATCTATTGCACATCCCTTGCCCTTTTCTATCACTTGCTTAATCTAATTTTATAAATTTAGATTCGATATTGTTTTTTCCTTTTTCCCCTAATTTTTACTTTCGAAATGGTTAAACAATGATGCATTTAAGTTTGAGTTAGTTTAAATCTTTTGGAGTATCGTGCTAAATTCCCTGTGGGATTCGACCCCGACACCCATCAGGTATTTTGGTCATTATGTTTTTAACAATGACCGTTGCCACCTCTATTAACCGGGACAGATGTATTGAGTTGTATCCGCTATGCAGATATGCTCTCGATATGGTACCGGATATGAGAGCTAGAATGAGGAAATTCGTGTTTGGATTGGGTAAGCATGTAAAGATGGAGTGCAAGGACTCTCTATTAATCAATGATATGGATATTTCTAAACTTATAGTTTATGCTCAGAAGCTAGAGGAAGATAAGCAGAATGACAGAGAGGAACACTAGAGTAAGAGAGCTAACATAATAGGTAATTAGATCGCACTTCAAAGTAACGAAAATTGAAGTAGGTCCTTATTCAACAAGAGGTCCTCTAGATCTACACAATTAGCTGCTAATGCTCCAACCCTAGGTAACACGAGTGATTAGATATCTCAAACACAAGAAACCCCTCGATTCCCACTTTGTGGAAAGTATGGAAGGTCCACTTAGGTGAGTGTCACTTGGGTAGAGACGGATATTATAGGTGCAGCCAGCAGGACCATTTTTTGAGAGATTGTCCATCACAATAGGGTAATGGGAGTAGTAGAGCTCAAAATACTTCCACAGCAAGCAGAGTTGCCCAAAATGGAACTACTTCAGGGATAGATGGAGGTTAGAAGCATCTGTATGCCATGTTTAGTCACCAAGATTAGGAGAACTCCTCAGATATTGTCACTGGTATGTTAAAAGTCTTCTCTATTGATGTATATTCTTTATTTGACCCAGGTGCTACTATATCTTTTATGACTCCTTATGTAGCCGTTATGTTTGGGATCTCCCTAGAATAACTCTTAGAGCCTTTCAGTGTTTCTACTCCGGTCGATGAGTTAGTCTTAGCTAAGAGAATCTACAGAGATTGCATAGTTTTAGTCCATCATAAAGATATCACAGTTGATTTAGTAGAGCTATACATAGTGGATTTTGATGTTATTCTAGGCATGGACTGATTATATTCCTATTATTCCACAACTAATTGTACGACCCGAGTAGTAGAGTTTCGATTTCGTAATAAGCCAATCTTAGTTATGGAGGGTAGTCCCGTTATGCCTAAGGGTCATTTCATTTCACACCATAAAGACAAAAATTTAATATCTAAGGGGTTTGTCTATCATTTGATGAGACTTAGAGACTCTAATATTGAGAAACCATCCCTTCAGTCGGTTCTAGCTGTAAATAAGTTCCCAGAGGTCTTTCCATATGATCTTCCTGGAGTTCCTCAAGTTAGGAAAAAGATTTTGGAATAGATGTTCTTCCTAATACTGAGCCTATCTCTATTCCGCCATATAGAATTTCTTCAGCCGAGTTAAAAGAGTGAGAAGTTGAAAAATCTTCTAGATAAGGGTTTCATTCACCCCCAATGTTTCACCTTGGGGTGCTCCAATCCTCTTTATGCATAAGAAATACGGTACCCTTAGAATATGTATTTATTACTGGCAGTTGAACAAATTCACTATCACGAATAGGTATCTCCTTCCTAGAATCGATGACTTGTTCGACCAACTCTAGGGTGTTAAGTGTTTCTCGTAGATAAACCTCATATCAGGGTATCATCAGCTAAAGGTGAGGGAGTATGATATTCCCAAGATAGCTTTCAGGACTCGTTATGGTCATTTTTAGTTTGTTGTTATGTCCTTTGGTTTGACTAAAGCTCTTGCAGCCTTTATAGATAGAGTGTTTAAGCCATATTTGGACATGTTTGTTATTGTATTCATTGATGACATTTCGGTTTACTCAAAGAATGAGGAACAGTATGCTAGTCATCTCAAGATAGTCTTGTAGACACTTAAGGACAAGGAGTAAATCACCAAGTTCTCTAAGTTCAAATGTCGGTTAAAGTTAGTGGCTATCCTATGTCATATAGTCTCCAGTGAGGGAATTAAGGTTGACTCTCAGAAGATTGAGGCAGCTAAGAGTTTTCCCAGACCCACAACCCCAATTGACATTAGGAGTTTCTTGGGTTTAGTTGGTTACTACAGGAGATTTTTAGGAGGTTTCTCCAATATTGCTACCCCATTATTTAAGTTGGCTCAAAAGAAGGTCAAATTTTAATGATCTGAAGCTTGTGAGATAAGATTTCAAGAATGGCGCACTTCATACCCATGAAAAAGTCTACTCAAAGCGGCTTTCTAACACTCTAGGACACTTCAAACCTATGGCTTTGAATCAAGTTTCTCACGACCCGAACATAGTCCCGGATCGTAATACGGGACAAGGAGCCCTAAGACACTCCAAGTCGACCCATGGCATGAACATACATCTAATGCAATATAAATAAGCCAAAAAACTTAGCATAAAGACATAGTGGAAGTATAAACATAACATGACATGGAAAGCCGAACGTACTACATACGTAACAACTGAATTCTACACATAGTCTGAAAGCCTCTAAAATATCTGATGGGTTGATGGGACAACACCCCCAACTAACCCAGCAAGTCTAGAAAACTGAACATGAAAAGATAACTAATATAAAACTAGTCCTCAGAGAATGTGGACTCACCAAAGAGTGGGGTGCTAAACTCCGATACGAAGTACTGATTATGCTGGGGCTGAATATCAAAGCTTGTATCATGAAACGATACAGCATAGAGTATGTGGTCAGTACGTGGAATGTGCCGAGTATGCAAGGTAAGTAAAACGGCATTTAAAAATACATAAAAGCTCATAAGAGATCATAAGAATGGGACAACATGCTTATAACATAAATATCGTTAAATAACATAAGGCTCAAGGTTTTCAAATCATTCGTAATCCATTCATTATCATAGTCATAAGAGAAACATTATAAATCATCACTTGACCAAAATAACATAAATATAATAATTCATAAAACATGCGGAATAATGGGAGGACTCGTCATAGCGGAAACCATCATGGTAAAGCCTTACATGATGCCCCAACTATCTCACTCAAGTGGGCAGAGTCGTCCCTGGCTTGCAAGGAAAGAGACATGCATTATGTGATATCACAAAAGAGGGGATCATTAAAATTGTAATGTATCAATATAAACCTACAGTGGCACGTAGTTATGAGACATCGATGTAGTCCTTTGAACGGCGGGCTACTCGGTACTAGACACTGCTCCCAAAAACATGCACATTAGGCTCATGCATAAATCATAACCATCATTCATTGAGATTCATGGCCAAATAAAGATTAACATCGTTGATCCCCATTTACATACATGATTAGCGATGAATCAAGTGCCCTTTAGTCAGCCAACATCATAAATCAATCAATCATGAAATCCATATCATAAATAATAAAACATACTTGAACATATGGGCATTGTCCAATAGTTTAACATGCTTGGAAAATACTCAATTTACTTGAAAACATGATTATAAATATGGATAACTTGAAAACATGCTTTTCATCATCAATAAATCATCATACATGAACATTCATCATAAATCTTAATCTTCATGAACTTTTCATAAATGGGCATTTTGAATTTTAAAAGCTTGAGACATGATTTTAATGAAAAACAATGTAAAAATTGCCCATAATTCGTAATTCAAAAATAGTAACTCAATTAAATCATGCCCATGTAGAAAATTCAAAATTTCATGCATTGGGTAAAACTCCCATATTAATTACATAAGAAATTTCATGATTTGAGAGAGATTGGGCATGGATGAAAGGATTCACCCACTCATAACCCTACATACCTGGGGAAGATCAAATTTCACCACTCCTTAGAAGCCCAATGGAAAATTAAAGAATACTTGAAGAAGAACAAGCTTGATCACCTCCCTAATTCCCTAACTTTGCATGCATGGATATGAATAAGCCTAGGTAGGTTTTACCCTCATAAAATACTGCATTTTTATCCTTAAACTACGTAGTTTAGAACCCTAGGAATTAGGAATGACAAAAATACTCTTAATGAATTCACAGAAATTTGACCACTGCTCGATCTAATGACCCACACAACGGGTCGTCCTTCGCTCAAATGACCCGTCATTTCACTCGTGGTTTCTCTTCTTCCTCCTACGTCAGACCTCATACAACTACTAGATAGAACGAGTCATGCCAACCACCAACGACCTGTGGATACTAGCCATTGTCCCCACTGCCACTAACTAGGAGGCCCTCCCAACTACTATTGACAACGGCTCGTTGTTCCTTGCAATAGGTCGTTCTGAGACCCGTTTTTCCTCATCCTAAAACTGAAACCTCTCACCAAAGGCACATACAATGGCCTGTCCTTTCTTCTAATGACCTGTACCGTGGGTCGTCTGAGGAACATTTCCAGATCCTACTGCTGATTATCCTTCTCACCTACCGGTTCTAGCCTTTGGTACTTTCGGGGTATTACAATATCTCCCCCTTAGGAACATTCATCCTCGAATGTGGGAAACATATAGAAAATAGAGAAATGCAACCATCATATTCCCAGTACTAATCATTTAAGCTGAAAACTGACAGAATGACTATCTCCAATTCAAACTACATGGCTGAGCTAAATTCATGAATCATACATACATCCATATACATAAAAGAAACATGGGCATATGAACTGAACATGAAAACTAAATAGAGTATTATGGAAAAACTGATACCTCAAGTCGAAACTGAGTCGGAAGGGAATAGATGTGGGTATGTAGCCATCATATCCGCTTCGTCTTCCCACGTACCTCCCTCAACATGCTGATTCCTCCATAACACTTTTACTGAAGCTACCTCTTTGTTCCTTAGTCTCCGAACCTGTCGATCCAATATCTCCACTGGGATCTCCACATAACTAAGGCTGTCTTTCACACCCACACTCATCACCGGGACAACTAGGGCTGGGTCACCCAAGCACTTCTTCAAGAGAGATACATGGAAGACTAGATGAACTAAATCTAATTCCGAGACTAACTCTAACTCATAAGCCACCTTGACAACACGTCTCACAATTTAGTACGGGCCGACATAGTGGGGACTAAGTTTTCCCTTCTTTCCGAACCTAATCACTCCCTTCATAGGAGACACCTTCAAAAATACCCAACCATAAACTGCAAACTCAAGTTCAATTCCTCTCGCATCCGCATAAGACATTTGATGACTTTGAGTTATTTTCAACCTTTCCCTTATCAACTGAAGTTTCTCCATAGCCTTATAGACTGAATCCAGACCTATCAAGGTATCCTCACCAAGTACAAACCAACCAATAGGTGATCTACATCTCCGCCCATAGAGAGCCTCAAACAGAGCCATCTGAATCTAGAATGGTAGTTGTTGTTGTATGAAAACTCAATGAGAGGCAAATGATCATCCCAACTACCCTTGAAATAAATAACACAGGCTCTCAACATATCCTTAAGAATCTGAATAGTTCTCTCCGCCTGACCATCTGTTTGCGGGTGAAATATTGTGCTAAGCTTCACCTAAGTGCCAAGTCCATTTTGAAAAGATCTCCAAAACTGAGTACCTCTATCTGATATGATGGACAAGGGAAATCAATGCAACCGAACTAGCTCTCGGATGTATAGCTTGGCATAATCCTCCGCCGAATCTGTGGTTTTGACCAGTAGAAAATGAGCGGCCTTGGTCAACCTGTCTACCACAACCCAAATGGAGTAATACAGCCGTTGAGTGCAAGGAAACCTTTTTCTTGAATTCTCTTACTCATTTTGTTGGATGGACATTGAATAATTACTTAATGCAGTATCTTCTTCTACTTACATGAGTAGCTAAATTTTTTGCTAGGGGTGTGTGAATGATTGGGTTTGATTTGGATTGGGTGTTATTTAAATTATCATAGATTTACTCAATTGGTATAATTCTAGTGTTTCATTTGAGTTTAAATCCATTACTCATAGTTGTAAATGTGGATTGTATTTACTTACTCTAATTTTGCTTGAAAAAGGGATGTAGAGAATGGGTGATGAAACATTAGTGGGTAATTGGGTGTTGATCAAGTGGGATTGGGCTAGAGATAGCCAAAACCCATTATCAAACATCAATTTAGAATCAAAGCTAGAAATAGTTGGTTTGAGAAAACCCAAGGTATAAAGCACCTAAGTGGTTGAAAAACATTGGGTGCCACCTCATTGACAACTAATTATACTATTGAGTAATGTTAGGAGCTGTTAGTAATTCCAATCTGATGATAACCCTTCAATATTATACCCCTAGTATTCTCTCTTGTGGTATTTTCTACACTTTGTCTCTGTTTTCATGTGTGAATTTGTAGTTCAATTAATAAGTTGTGATTTCCCCAATTTTTACTTTATTGTATTTGAGACATTTATTATGTTACTTCAATTTGATAGACAACTTTTGCGTGATCAACTGCTATTCCTTATGGGATTCGAACCCGACACGAGATGGGTATATTTGTTTTACAATGACTGTTTACACTCCTTCATTAAGAGAAGTTAATTTGGATGTTATCTATAATACCCTGAAAACCCTAAGATCAGACCCAAGGATTGAAATATTGGGTGCCACCTTGTCGATAACTAATTATACTATGGAGTAATGCTAGGGGCTGTTACCAATTCCAATCCGATGATAACCCTTCAATATTACACCCCTAGAATTCTCTCCTTTGGTATTTTCTACGGTTTATCTCTATTTTTGTGTGCGAATTTGAAGTTCAATTAACAAGTTGAGATTTCCCCAATTTTTACTTTATTGTTTTTGAGATATTTATTAAGTTACTTCAATTTGATAGACAACTTTTGCGTGATCAACTACTATTCCTTATGAGATTCAACCCCGACACTCGATGGGTATATTTGTTTTACCAATGATCGGTTACACTCTTTCACTAAGAGAAGTGAATTTGGATGTTATCTGTAATACCCCGAAAGACCTAAGATTAGACTTGAGGATTGAAATGGAGAAAATGGGATTTTCTACACCAGGACACAGGACAAGTCATATAGTGACTCGTGGGGAGGATAGTGGACTTAGTTGAAATATTGGGCTTGAGGTTGACCACGGGTGATACCATGAGTCATGGTTATCACCACAAGTCATCATGTTCACCGTGGTAAGAAGTTGATTTGGAGGTTGGAAATTTGGACAATGCTTCTAATACCTAGTCTCCATGAATCATTGCGCACACCCCGAGTCATGGAGTCCCTCGTGGTGACCAGTGATGATGAATTTCCAGTTCTGGCAATGAGTTCTGACAATGAGTCATGGTTAGTGGCGAAGATTCATCCAGTCCCTCATTGGGACGGGTAGAGTGTATTTTCCTACGAATTTATTAAGGGCTTTTCCGTAATTCCTAAGATTTTAAGACCTATACTACATCGTTTTAAGCTCATAAAAGGGTGTTTTAAGAAGGTTAAGCTCATTCTAACCCATTCTCTTCCATGCATGCAAACTTAGTGGTTTCTAAGGGTGATCAAGCTTAGGATTCATCAAGTTCTTCCCCAACTTTCATTGGGCTTTTAAGAGGGTTTGTGAAATCAGACTTCTCCAGGTATGTAGCGTTATGAATGTGTGTATTCATCCACACCCATGTCAAATCCCTCTTCAATTTCATGAAAAACTCTAGTTGATGAATTTATGGGGTTTTAACCCAACATATGAATTCTCTAAGTATCAATCATGGGTATGATCTATACGTATTTCTAATGTTGAATTATGATTCATGGGAATATTTTACAATGTTTTCAATTATAAATTATATTTTCAAGTTTTTTTACAAATTATGATGCCCACCCATGGAAGTTCATGAAAGTTGAGATTATGATGTATGTAGTCAAGTATGATGAGATGTATATGATGAAAGTATGATTTCGAATTACCCATGTCCATGTTCGTATTTTCGAATGATCAAGTTTGTGTCAAGCATTTTTAGGTATTGGGAAAGCCCATATCATCAAGTATGTTTCATGATTTATCTAAACTTCATATATTAGTTCACCACATGGATTTTGGAGTCTAGGCTCCCACTATTTTCCGCTTGTGGTTTGGTTTGAGCCCAAATCTCTTCATGTTATGATTTCAAATTATGCATGTATGTTTGATTCAGCTTCATCACTAGACGATGGTCCTCTTAATTGAAAAACAATGGAGAGAATATGCATGATTTTGAGAGTAGTGCCTAGCATTGAGTAGGCTAAGGGTCAGTCAACCCTATTTCTTAGAACTACGTGCCAATGTAGGTATGTTCAGAATATTTCAGACCACCCTTGTGAGCTTCCCCTAGCCCCAAGGGGACTTCAGCTTGATATCGATATCATGGTAGCGTCCCTAGCCCTGGCAAGGTTTTGGATGGCTCTGCCCACTTGAGTGTAATAGTTGGGACCACGTAAGCTCTATTGTGGTAATGTCGGTTATATGATGAGTCTCCCATTGTTCCTCATGATTTTAGTTATTCATGTTCATCAGATATTATATTCTGTTTTCAGCAGGTTTGACCCAATATTCAGTTTTACTTATGATTATTAGTTTCATCTTTGGGTCATTTGATTCAGTTATGATATTCGGTGATGTTAAATCATTCTTTCAGATATAGCATGCAATCCCTACTCTCAGACTATTATGATAAAATGTTTACAAAATGTATGATCTCTGACTTTACTTACTTAGCGGTTTTTAGATCCCTTACATACTCGGTACATTCCACATACTAACCGCATACTCTATGTTGTATTGTTTCATGATACAGGCTCAGATATTGAGGCTCAGTCGCACCATTAGCCAGATCTTCATTCTTAGCATTTCCCAGTTAGAGTCGGTGAGTCCTCATCTTTTGAGGAACTTCTTTTCAGTTGTTTTTTCAGTACTTTCAGTTTTAGACATTAGTGAATTAGTTGTGGTGTTGTGCCATCACCTCGTCAGTAGTAGAGGTTTATCAGACATAGTATGTATTTCAGCTTTAGACATGTGAATGTATTTAGTTATTCGATATTATCATATTTTTAAACTTCCGCTATGTTATATGTTAGAATTCTGCATTTATTATATTAAGCTTAGATATCATGTTCATGTCATGGGTCGACTTGGAGCCTCTCGGGGTTCTTTGTCCCGTGTCTCGATCCGGGCCAATGTTTGTGTCGTGACAAAATTGATATTAGAGAATTAGGTTTTGAAGTGTCCTAGGGTGTCTGAAAGCCGCGTTAAGTAGATTCTTTTTCATGGTTGTGAAGTGCGCCACACTTATGACGAAGAGACTATGAAACGTTTAGGAAATGTTCCCTTCTTTCATGATCTAATTCGTGCAATGAAATGTCTCTCTATCCTTCTAACTCATGCTATACTCATTTGCAGAATTATGCCTTCTCGCTGAGTTAACGAAAAAAGAAACAGAAATGGAAATGGTGACGAGAACTGCAATGGGAATGGGCACTAGCAGGTCTCACTAGCCCCCGAGGATCATGTACCTGAGCAGCCTACCAGAGTTTAGGGAAATGATACAGATGCTAGCTTAGTCTCTGATTGCGCAGGTCAACCAACAGACGATAGCGCATGTCCCTCAGAATGGGAATGCGGTAGCAGCAAGACTCAGAGATTCTCTGAGGATGAACCCTCCAGAGTTCATTGGGTCAAAGGTGGACAAGGATCCACATGAGTTTATTGATGAGGTTCTGAAGATCACCCAGATCATGGGGGTGACTGGGGAGGAGTGCGTAGATCTAGCCTCGTATCAATTGAAAGGGGTTGTGCACATCTGGTTCAAGCAATGGAAGGATAGCAGGGCAGTTGGAGCAGGCCCCATTGGTTGGGAGGAGTTCCATACCACATTTCTGGATCAATTCTTCCTTCGTGAGATGAGGGAGATTAATGTAGATGAGTTTTTGAACCTGAAGCAAGGTAAGATGATAGTCCAGGAGTCCATTTTAGAGTTCATCTCTTGTCTAAGTATGCATCTGAGATGGTGACAGATCAAAGAGCCCGAGTGAGTAGGTTCGTGCATGGGATAGCAGACTATTCGGTCAAAGATTGCCGGACCGCGAGGCTTCATCAGGACATGGACTTTTCTCGCATAGTTCTGTACGCCCAACAGATAGAGGCGGTATAGGTGAGTGAGCAGGAGAGAGAGGCCAAGAGGGCTAGGACGGATAGCTTCAGTTCTCCTAGTAAAGACCTGGTGGTGTGCACTGTCAGCAGTCCCACCAGAGATCTTCAGCCCCCGCACCGTCAGTTATAAGTGTGCCATCCATGTCTACGCACGACCAGCGGGGACAAGCATCAGGCTCTAGAGGTTAGGGTAGTAGGCTCACAGAGTCCAACATTTTGGAGTGTCACAGGTGTGGCTGGAGACACACGGGTCAGTGTTTGGCAAGTTCAGGTGCTTGTTTTGGGTGTGGGAAGCCCGGACATATGCTCAGAGATTTTCCAACAACTAGACGGGGCCATGACAGAGGTCGAGGCCCAACCTCCAGTTTAGCAGCTCCACCAGCACGTGATAATGTCCAAAATATGCTCCTCAGCACGTGATAATGTCCAAAATATGCTCCCCAGCACGTGATAATGTCCAAAATATGCTCCTCATGAAAATAGTATAGACGTTCATTTTATCAAAACAAATAACTCGACGGATGTCGAGGTCGAATCCCACAAGGACTAGTGAGTGATAATTACAAGTGTCGGTCAAGAAATTGAATTTAGCTTGCACCAATTAGAAATAACATAGAAATAAATAAGTTGGGGGAGATTGAAATGTGTAATAGTGTATAATTTCTAATTTGGTTAACTATGATAGCAAAATAACCAATATTGTTGACAAGAATGTGAAAGACTAGATGTCATGCCCCAAGTCTATACCCTAGATGAAACATGGTAACTGGAGCCACAAGTGACCTCAAGTCAACCCCTGGTCTATCATACACTGGCATTCTGAGTGACATAAAAATACATACATTGGAAGTTTAAAGAGAAAGTAAAAATACTTGAAAGAAAAAAAATTGGTTCATAATATTTGAAAATATTAGGACAAAACTATAAGTCTGAAAACAAATCAATCTGCGTCTGAAAGCCACAATGACTGATGAGTTGCTAGGACAAGCCCCCAGCTAACTCCAAATCTAAATCGAAGCATGAAAAATGTAGCTGAAGTAAATAAATCTCCATCCTCGAAGGATGAGGACTCACCAACTAATAAGGCTGAGGTCTTCGATGAGCGATCAGCTAAAGAAGCTGAGACTGAGATCCTGGAGCTGTATCATAAAATGATACAGCATAAAAGTATGTGTCAATACCTAGAATGTACTGAGTAAGCGAGAGACACCATGCACACGGAACAAATATGTTGAACTGAATAGAAATGCAATTACCACTAAAACTGTGAAACTGAATAACTGTAATAAACTGTGATGATCTAAAAGACCCTGTCTGATGGTCAACGACATGCTCTAAACCCACGATACTAGTTTGAATACTGTGCTGAGCTAATATGAATTGACTAATCTGAGACTGAACTGAGTTGAATAGTGGAAGAGGCTATAACCGACATATAACCATGTGAGCTAGACGAGGAGTACGATGTATACACCCTACCGGTAGGACCCAATATACCTTGCCAGGGTATAAAGGCATGGACTGTGAGATCACTGTCTGGGGCCATGAGGCTAGTAAATATAACCTATGGTGGCAACGTAGTTCTGGAACTTGGGTGCGTTAGAAACCCGGCCCTCTCGGTGCTAAGTCCTACTCCCACTAGATAATCCTACCATGGCTACTACTGTCAAGTGCATAGCTCGATACTGGGGCCCAAGACTATAACTGACTTAGGGATACTCTCTGAGAGCACCCTGAGAGTCTTATAGGATTGGATTTGGAAACTGGTGTTCCAAGACTGGTCAGAGCTGCTCAACAAGGAGCGTCATAGCCGTCTAAAGAACAGATTGAAAGCTGAAGTTGGTGGTCCTAAGACCGGTCAGAGCTACTTATCTGGAAGCGTCGTTACTGTGTACAGAACCACAAAAATCAGATAACTGAATCTAAGTCTAAATTCTGATAACTAGGAGGCATCACTGACACCTCAAAAAGTAACTGTGGTCAAACTGGTCAGCTGACATTTCTGTAAGACTCTGAGTGTTGACTAAGACTCTGAAACTGAATATACCATGATATTAATTTCTATTCAAGTATCTATGCTAATCATTCATAACTCGAGTATCATCCACCATATCAACATAACCTTTCTGGTTGAGTCTAAATCATGCGAGTTTTACCCGAATTTATGATCAAGATCAAGACTAAGAAAGCAAACTAAATCAATAGAATTAGAGCATGAATTTCAGTTAGAAAATACTCTTGTAAACTAAAGAAAATAATAGAATTTAAGGAATTCTTTAATAACTAAGAAGACCATCATACACATGAAGGAATTCTAGTCATGGTAGTTTAACACTATTGAAGAAGTGGAGAAATTTCACAGTCAAAGAAAGTTCATAAATCATGATCTCTACAAGTACTGCAAACCTAGGGTTTGCTGGAAACTTTGGGACACATGGGTGAAAGGATACCCTTGTTGAAGTCCCACATACCTGGTTGAAGGATCTCTCTAATGATCTTGAAGCTTATGCACCTTGGAGAGGAACCCTAGTTCCTGATCCTTGAGAGAAAAGAGTCTGGAGTTCCTAAGTCTGCTTACGATCTGTTTCTGAGTTGATTAGGAAAGATTGAGAGGTTAGACTAGGAAAACTCCTTTAATTATTCCCTTAGGAGTCCCAAAACGACGTCATTTAAGAGTTAAAAGCATAGAACTTTACCAAAATAACCCTGGACTGTCGATCTGGAAAATTTCCTGAGCTAACCAACGACCAATCCAACGGGCCGTTGTTAGAAACAACCTATCGTTAGTCCGGTCGTTGTTGCTCCCTTTGCCTTCGAGCCACTCTCTAGAACTCATTCAATGACCCAAACAACGGCCAGTTGGATCAACCAACGGACCGTTGAATCCCCTCGTTAGTTCTGTACTAATTTTGGACCATTTCTCAAAAGTTGGATTCCACGGGTAGAAACAACGGGTCGTCCTTTTAACCAATGACCCGTACTGTGGTCTGTCCAATGTCTGGTGTTGTTTCACTAATCTAGTCATAACTTTTCACTCCAAACTCCAATTGAAGCAATGTCAGATGCGTTGAAAAGAAAACTCAAAGGGATTAAATTTAGTATATTGAATCACCCAAAAACACTTTGTAAGATGGGAGCTATGTTCATTTGAATTTGACCCTTGTAAGAACTTATATGTAAACTCAATCGGTAAAAAGGCTCTCCACTCAACTTTGTACTAGAGGTTCCTTATGAACTTAATATGCATCCATTGCACTTGTCATACTAGGGAATTTATCTTAAAAACTTGTCTCTGTAATTTCACTAGGCTCTAGTCTACCCATATATCTAGAACGGCTCTAAACTTAGCCAGAAACTTTCAACACATTGGCATAACCAATGACCCAATCCAACGGGCCGTGGTACCACACAACGGACCGTTGGTTTTCCCCCATTCTTCCATCAAAATTCTCTTAATCTATTCTAACGACCATAACGAACGACCCTTTCAACCAAGCAATGGTCCGTATAATTCCCTCGTGGGGTTTGGGAAAATTTCTTATAGTTCTTTGGACACCAAACAACGAGCACCTCTAACGACCCATTGGACCTTACAACGAACCATACTGAGGTTCGTTGTTTGGTTCTACTACTATTTTCCTTTTGTTTACTGTTGTAAGCCTTGGGTCTGATCTAGGAAACTTTTGGAGTGTTACAATATCTCCCTCTTGGGAACATTCGTCCTTGAATGCAGACTAAATAATTTGGAAAGGTAGGGGAAAGAGCTGCAATTCCCAAAACTATATGATATGGACTGAACATAAATGGAGTGACTGACTCCGAACAAAGATATATAGATGAATTGAATTCGTAGATCAAACATGCATGCTAAGATATGAGAAGAACTGAAGGGAATGGAGCTAACATGAGACTAAGTAATGTACTAAGGAGAAATTGTTTCCTTCAAGCTGGAACTAAGCGGGTAAGGACAGAGTTGTAAATCCCATAACTTCTTTCTGATATCTCAATAGGTGGCCTTAACTGAATTCGATTTCCCAAGTAGTTCCTCCTACTAGTTGATTGTTCTTTAAAACCTTAACTAAAACAATTTCCTTATTTTCCCCAATTTAGGATCTTGACGGTCAAGAATCTCAACTGGAATCTAGTTTTAAAATAGATTGTCATCCTCACCAACACCTCATCACCCCCTCCATGGGTGAAATATTAAGAGACACCTTGTTAGCTGCACCAACTTCCCTGAATACCACCACACCATCCAAGCGTATCACTAAAATCATCTTACGACTCCTTTGTAGCATATACCATCCAAGAATTTCCCTATATCCCTAGTAGGACTAGTTGTTGACACCCAATTTTGACCTCCATGTGCCCCGTCTAAGCTGCATATTAATATATATGCATATTTTAAAATTATCTTTTTAACAAAATTAATTAATTTTCATTCGTAATATTCTAACATTAATTAACATACGTATTTGAATTTTCGCATAATTATTTTAAATTATACTTTTAAAATATTTTATTACACTAATTTCAAGTTTTTAATTTTTCAATAGTATATGTAATTACATCATATAATATATAGTGCACAATAATATATATAC
>JACEIK010003988.1:69397-80337 GCA_018107945.1 Datura stramonium
TGTTGGTTAGTATAAAATCACACTTCCGTACAATTTACATGAGAATGTACACACATTGTTGGACAAACAAGGCAAAAGCTATACATTTGAGTATCAATTTTGCATATAAATATGCCCCTTATCAGGCCACAACTAACAGTCTCTACTTACTCTTGATATGTTGAGATGAAAGGGGAGTGAAAGAGATGGGTGAATGAATGTTTTTTTGAGGTATTTAAATTGGAAAGGAGGGGAATTTTATTGGGTGGGTGGATGGTGGAAATTAATGGATGATAGGTTGGAAAGTGGGTTGTTTAGGAGAATGAAAAATGTTGGGAAAGAGATGAATGAAAAATGGAGAAGTGGGAAAAATCGGTCAAACTTTAGAAAAAGAGGGAATATATCAACTCAGGGTGCACCGGTAATCACCGAAGAGGACCGGTGATTCACCGATGTGACCGTTGTTCACATTACCTATTTGTGCTCTTGCAAACCAGATCGGTTACTTACTGGCATATTGCGGAATGTGTCTGGCATTTCACCGGTTTAGAAACCGATGACAGGGCTACTCCCAGGTACACTGGTTGACACCGGCAATTGACCGACAGTTCGCGCTTTTAAGTTGTTCTTTTTCGGATGGTTCACCAACTATCCTTGAAACCTTCAGTGCATTGGACAAGGTCGGCGACCCATCGGCAGTTTGTGGAATGTTGCCTGCGTTTCACCGATGTAGTGCCGACCAACCCTATTCTTGTTCTTCTTGAAGTTCACCAACCTAACCTATAAAAATCAAAAACAATAATACATATAAGAAGAGTTAGAAAATAAAAATGCTTGGGTTGCCTCCCAAGAAGCACCTTAGTTAACATCGTGGCACGAAGAAGGTCTCGTAGGAACTATGGTTCATCTAGATATACAACCTTTGTTCGGCCAACTTCTTCCAACACCCCCAGATATCTTTTAACTTATTGGTGATTCACTTTGAACCTTCTCCCATTCTCTCCATGGAGTTTTATGGAACCATTCTCATACACCTGAGATACCTTAAAAGGACCTGATTATTTGGATTTTAATTTCCCCAGGAATAGCCATAGTCGTGACTTGAACAAAAACACCCAGTCCCCAGGAGCAAAACTACGCTGCAACACTTTTTGGTCATGATAATGTTTCATTCTGGCTTCATAAATAGCTACATTCTCATATTCCCTCATTCTGAATTCATCCAACTCTTGTAGATTATGAACTCGTCCTTAGACAGCTTTTCCACATTCAAGATTTAAGCTTTTCAATGCCCACAAGGCTTTGTGTTCTAACTCAACAGGGAGGTGACCTGATTTGCCAAACACCAGCTAATATGGAGACATTCCTATTGGCATTTTAAATGCAGTCCGATATGCCCACAAGGCATCATCTAACTTCCGCGCCCAATCGGTTCTATTAACATTGGCTGTTTTAGTCAAGATATATTTTATTTCCCGATTTGAAACTTCCACTTGTCCGTTGGTTTGCGGGTGATAAGGGGTGCCCACTTTGTGTTTCACACCATATTTAGCTAGAAATGTACTAAATACTCAATTGAAAAAATGGGATCCTCCATCGCTAATGATTGCTCTGGGAGTACCGAATCGCGAGAAAATATATTTCTTCAAAAAGGTTGTTACGCTCCTCCCTTCATTATTGGATAGTGCAACAGTTCCACCCATTTGGAAACATAATCATCTGCTAACAAGATGTATGTGTTTCCATAAGAACTCACAAAAAGGGACCATGAAGTCAATCCCCCATAAATCGAACAACTCAACCTCTAAGATCAGTGTTAGCAGAAGTTCATGCCTCCTTGAAATGCTCCCTATCCTTTGACATCAATCACATTGCTTCACAAAGTCATGGGCATCTTGATGTAGTGTAGGCCAACAAAACCCACACTATAACACCTTAGCTGTTGTCTGCACACTCCCATATTGACCCCCGACCGGTGAAGAATGACAAGCCTCCAGAATTGGGACCATCTCTACTTCTTGAACACACCATCGTATTAAACTATCCTCACAACTCTGGAAGAGGTAAGGTTCGTCCCAATAAAATTTCCGGACTTCATGCATGAATTTCTTCTTTTGTTGAAAGTTCAAGCCTTCGGGTATAATGTTGTCGGCAAAATAATTAGAAAAATCGGCAAACCACGGTGTAAGATCATGGGTTGCGTCTAGAATACGCTCATCCAGAAAGACATCATTGATCTCCTCATGTGCTCCTAGCTTCCCACTTGTTTCTAGGCATGATAGATGGTCGGCCACTTAATTCTCACATCCCTTACGATCCTTCACCTCAAAGTCGAATTCCTGCAACAACAGAACCCACCTGATCAGTCTCGGTTTAGCATCTTTCTTGGACATTAAATACCTAAGCGTTGCATGGTCCGTGTGCACCACCACTTTCATTCCTAATAAATATGCCCGAAACTTTTAAAATGCAAACACAACAACGAGTAACTCCTGCTCCACATTGTGTAGTTTGTTTATGCATCGTTCAGAGCCTTGCTAGCATAGTATATTGGGTGAAATATCTTGTCTCTCGGCTAACCAAGGACTGCTCCTAATGCCACCCCACTAGAATCGCACATGAGCTCAAAGGGTTTTGACCAATCAAGTTCGATAATGGTTGGAGAGGAAATCAACCTTTCCTTCAACTCCACAAAGGCCTTCAGGCACTCCTCATCAAACTTGAACTCTGTTTCTTCCTCCAGCAGCCGAAATAGAGGATGAGCTATCTTAGAGAAGTCCTTAATAAATCTGGGTAGAAACCCGCATGTCCGAGGAAACTCCTAACGCCCTTCACGGTGCACGGTGGAGGTAACTGAGAAATGGTGTCAACTTTGGCTTGGTCCACCTCAATCCCTTTTTCGAAAATCTTATGTCCCAACACAATCCTTTCTTTCACCATAAAATGAAATTTTCCCTAATTAAGGACCAAATTTGTTTCTGTACATCTCTTTAATACCTCCTCTAAGTGTGTCAAACAATCGTCAAACGATTCCTCCACAATTGAAAAGTCATCCATGAAGACTTCCATAGTATCTTCTACCATGTCTTAAAAGATGGACATCATGCATCTTTGGAAAGTGGCGGGGGCATTGCAAAGACCAAAAGGCATCCTCTTGAATGTGAAAGTGTAATAGGGACATGTAAATGTAGTTTTTTCTTGATCCTCGAGTGCTATCGAAATTGATTGTATCCCAAGTATCCATCCAAGAAACAATAGTACTCCTTACAGGCAAACTGGTCTAACATTTGGCCAATGAAGGGCATCGGGAAATGATCCTTCTTTGTCCAGGAGTTTAACTTACGGTAATACATGCAAACTCTCCATGTAGTTACTGGGAGAGTGACTATTAATTCATTCTTTTCATTCGGGACAACCGTAGTGCCTCCTTTATTTGGCACACACTACATAGGGCTTACCCAACTGCTGTCTGCGATATGATATACCACACCTGCATCTAGCCATTTAATAATCTCCTTTTTGACCACCTCTTGCATAGGTGGGTTTCAAGCTCCTTTGATGCTCAACTGATGGGCTGTAATTTTCTTGAAGATTAATCTTGTGAGTGCAAATCCCTGGAGGAATACCGATGATATCAACTATTGACCACCCTAAAGCTCGAATCTGCCTCTTCAATACCACAATGAGTTTTTATACTTGAGAAGGGGGGAGCTTTTCTTAAATGATGATTAGGAGAATCGCATTCTCCCCCAAATATGCATATTGCAGGTGAATGGACAAGGGTTTGAGCCCCAGCTTCGGTGATGCCACAATAGAAGGCTTTGATGGAGAAGTTGTACCATTTTTTAAATCGAGGTCAAGCTTCCTTGGTGGGAAATAATAATTTCTTATCTCCTTATGGACTTGACGAACCTCCTCGAGTTCCTCACCTTTCAAAAAGACATCAGCAATTAGTTCTCCTACAACCTCTTCCTCCATTTCCAACTTGAATATATCATCATCCATGATGGCCTGAGTTGAGGAAGTGTTTGTTTCTATTGTTTGAGATGCCACCTGAGATGCTAACTCATTCATCCTATCCTCCAATTGTTGAATTATTATGTCATGACTCTACACAGTGGTCGTAAGGTCTAATAGTTTACTTCTCAAGTCTTGAATTCCTTCTTCAGTTGAAACGACCTTTTCAAGCACCAATTTGAGAGTAGTTTCCATGTGAGTGGGACTGACTCCTTGCTCTCCTAGCTACCCATATCAACTTATCAAACATTGTTCCGACCTCGATTTCTATGATAAGCATACTCATAGCCATGGTTGGGTTGGTGGTATCTTGCATGGAAACCCTTCATATAGTTCATCAGCAACTCCATTTACTTCATCATGACCAACAACATTGTGTCTTTCTTCCCCACTCTACGCCACATCTTGTCTACTATCTTGATATTCTCCACACAAGGCACCCCCTCGGGGTCCTATGACCGCCCTCTGAAGCTGCACATGAGCCACACAGTGATAGGTTAGTAGAAACAATTATGGTGTGAAGCTAATTCAAATTAACAATCAACACAAGAATATCAAGCGCTAGTTCCTAGAAACGACGCCATTTTTGATAACGTCAAAAATATATTCCTCATTCAAAGAGTATAGACGGTCGTTGTATCAAAACAAATAACTCGACGGATGTTGGGGTCGAATCCCACAAGGACTAGTGAGTGATAATTACAAGTGTCGGTCAATAAATTGAATTTAGCTTGCACCACTTAGAAATAATATAGAAATAAACAAGTTGAGGGTGATTGAAACTTGTAATAGTGTATAATTTCTAATTTGGTTAACTATAATAGCAAAATTGCCAAGGTTGTTGACAAGAATGTGAAAGACTAGAGGTATGGTGTAGATGATATGCTAACTAGATAGGGTCATGCTAGGTCATCTCATAAGTTCAATGAGTGTAAATAATCTCGTGAAAATGGGTATTTACTCCTTTTTATCCTTATAAATACCTCTTTCTAGATTTTTATCAAACCTTTAGACACTATTAGCTTAACCCGATCAGATTTTGATTAATAGCTGCACTAATTTCTAGCTATTAGCTACTAATTAGGAGTGAGAATGTAATTTTGGCTATTTCTAGCCTAATTTCACAATCTCTCATCCATACACACCATTAAACTCTCTTCCAATACTTAATTATTCTTTTGCAAGAAACAATCAAATAAGAACAATTAGACCCACATCATAATCAATGGATCTTCAATTATAGATTGAAGAGAATCTAACAGATTTACACTTAGTTAAACAATATTGAGATGACTCNCTAACAGATTTACACTTAGTTAAACAATATTGAGATGACTCTAGCAATACTCACTATAATTAAGAATTCATCATCACATACCTCTAGTTAATGATTTTTCTACTCATAATTAAGAAATTCAAAAGCATATTTAATAATAAAATCATTGTATTTAATAACAAGAGTAGGAAAATCAAGTTCAACAAGTAGTCTTCAACAATGGCAGTGCCTTGCTATTAAGGAGAAGAAGAAGGAGAAAAAGAGAATAGTTCTTTACAAATTCTACCAATCAAATTCTCCTCTTCTCTGCCAAGGGAATGTTCTAAAATCTAGGAGTTGAAAGTTGATGAGTGCATAATACTTTTTCTAGAATATATATCCAAGAAAATAGGCTATTTTCTCTCTCTTTTTCCGTGCTGGATAATTTGTCCCCTGAGCAGCATTCTGGCATTGGTGGAAGTACCGATGATTCGCCGGTTACAATCCGCGGACCGCCACTTACACTCTCTGAGCCTTCAATAAATTTCAATAACCATCGGTTATTTATTCGGCGTTTTGCCGATCTCCATCTGTGCACCGCCGATTCTTTGTTGTTTAAACCAGCAGGTTAGGTGTCATTCAGTGACTATACCGGTGAGACGACGTTGGCAACCCGTTTTTTGCCGGTGGCTTTGTTTCCCAGAGGCAGTGGTGATCGGCCTTTTGACAGGCGTTTCGCTAGTCTTCTTTAGTGGAACGCTGAATTTCATCCACTTCCTTTTTTTGCTCCATTTCTTGCTCTTTTTCTCACATTAGGCATCTGCACACAACAAAGGCAAAAAGGGCATAAAATCCACATAAACAACTCAAAAACTAAGCAAATATTCATGCATAAGAGCCTAATAAGTTGGTGAATTACCAACTCATTAGCATGCCCAGCTCAGCGGGGGGAATCTACTAGTGCAGGTGGTGGTCAGCGCCAGAACATATTCTATGCCTTAGCATCTCGTCAGGAGAGGGAGGTCTCCCCATATGTAGTCACTGGTACATTACCAGTATTCCACCTTGATGTATATGCATTGTTAGATCCAGGGGCTACTTTATCTTTAGTGATGCCCTATGTTGCTAGTAGTTTTAGAGTCAGTCTTAAAATCCTATCAGAACCCTTCTCAGTCTCTACTATAGTCGGTGATTCAGTTATAGCTCGACGGGTATATAGAAATTGCCCTATCATAGACCTTCAGAAAGTAACCTCAGCAGATTTAATAGAGCTAGCCATTATAGATTTGTTGTTATCTTTGGCATGTATTGGCTATATTCATGTTATGCCTCAGTAAATTATAGAACCCCTGCAGTAGAGTTCCGATTTTCGGGTGAGCTAGTCCTAAAGTGGAAGGGTGGGTTCAGCTGTGACTGTAGGTCGCTTCATTTCCTATCTCTTAGCTAGAAAGATGATTTCTAAGGTTGCGTGTATCACCTAGTTAGGGTTAAGGATGCTACATCCAAAACCTCAAGTATTTAGTCAGTTCTTGTAGTGTGCGAATATCCACAATTGTTTCCAAATGACTTACTGGGAATTCCTTTCGTGTGGGAGATCGATTTTGGTATTGACCTTTTTCCTGATATGCAACCTATATTTATTCCTCCTTATAGAATAGCCCCAGTTGAGCCAAAGGAGTTGAAGGAGTAGTTGAAGGATCTCTTAGAAAAGGGTTTCATCAGACCAAGGAATTCCCCATGGGGTGCATCAGTCCTCTTTGTCCGAAAGAAGGATGGTTCTTGTCACGCCCCACCTTAGGAGGCATTACTGGCACTTGGTCCCCTACTAGTATTTGAATTGATTAAGCCTGAGCACTCTTGGTACAGGGCTAATTCTAATTCTTAACTCAAGAGAGCAACGGGCTATATCTTGGCTGTAAATACAACCTCTGGCCGGCAAGGCCTTATAGCCACTTGTAATGGAAAACAGCTAACCAGAAAAAAGCAATAACAGGGAATCCTATGCGGCCCGACAACACCACCATGATGTCTAGTTATGACTGTAAATTAAATCCAGTACTAAGCTAAACTATGGCCGACAAGGCCGCTAATCTGCCAGCTAAACAAGGCCCCACACAGCCAACACGTAAAATAAAACACATATGGGCCCCGCACAGAAAATAACAGTTAACCACAGGGAAATAGAAATAATCTGCAAGCCTCTAGGAGTAATATGATGGTCGGACAGGGCCCCAACCTACCCATGAACTGTAAAATCAAAAAGAAGTAAACCTTCTATCTACAAGCTCCGAAAGAAAGGAGCTACTTCCCTAGTGATGCTGGCTGAAAGGGACGAGGGACCTGCTCCTCGTCTATCTGTACCTGCAAACAAGTAATGTAGTGCCCCAGAAAGGGCATCAATACAATGTGTACTGAATATGTAAGGCGATAACTGTAAATGACTGAAATAAGGAGATAGAACTGAAGATAACTAAAATAAAGGGTGTAGAGATCATACCTGAGTAATAGAACTTCTTACTATCTAACTTTATTAATAACTAAATCAAACAAGAACTTACCTGGCGCCCATAAGCCGGAAGGTACAACCAGCACAGAATAACCTACCTGGGGCCCCCATAAGCCCTATTGAGTACAGCTTAGTCTATATACCTCTATCCATAGTCACACTGGGTCAACTAATAGCTATAGTCGTCTTACCAATCCCATGGGTCTTCAATTGAGCCCGCTCAGCCCCTGACTGTAATTGTGTCTGATTCCGGTGGACTCCTGATATCTACACCCCGGGCACCAGGCTTGACAGGGGTGTATAAAGCCAACCACGGCATATGAGGACCTGTGACCCCATCTTCATCCTTGGAGGACGGCATACCGCTCCGTAGAGCGACATCATCTCGCCCATGGCGGGCGTCGACACAACTAATAACCCTGGGGTCGTCATAAAGGCTATACAATCATAATCCATTCCAAAATAAACATGGAATACGAGTTTCATCAAATAACAACAATCAATCATAATAGGCATGCTTTGTGTGCTCTTACTGGGACTCAACTGAGTTATCATGCTAATAAAACTAACTTGCCGAAAGAAACTGCCTTAACATACCTCATTTGACGATTACTAATTAATTGGCGAGCTTCAGCTCATATTCAACTTCTCTTCTCAACTGAAATTGTATTATTAGAGGAATGGGGCTAATTCCAATAGTAAATTTGATGAAAAACGATAACTTTACATAGAAATATTAACTATATTTCAACTTGAAGGAACATGGTCAAAAACTCATACTTTCTCGAAAATCCAGAAGGGAGAAATGCTTACTTTAAGTTTGTGATCGTATTAACACTAGTTTGGAGCAATTCCAACAACTTTAGCTCGGCGGGGTTACGATTTGCCGGGTGAATTTTGTGAAACTAACTCCGTAGTAATGCTCCCTACAGCCTTATACTTCGATACCCGAAGTTAATTTGAATTCAAGGCAGTGTTTCATAGCGTAAACGGAGGAAATTTATTTACTTTCTTCGTACTTTACCTCTTCTTGTCGAATATGAATATGGAAAATGAAATGTAATTAAAGGGTGAAACATATATANATATATATATATACTTGAGGCAGTGGACAAGGGTCCGTGGCACGGACCCTGTCACGCTAATTTGAGGGCGTTCCACCGAGCCCATCGCGGAGGACATGGTTCATGCCGCGCTGCCCCTTTGGGCAGTTGGCCCGGCCTCCTCCCACGTGGCCCCGACTCTGTGCTTATTCGACCCTTTCCCAAGCCCTTTTCTCGTATGTATTGTACTTTAAAACTCTTAACCAACATACAAATAGGCCATCTAAACATTAGAAACTTACGAGGTGTAACAGTTCCCTTCGGATGTGCATTGACTATCGGCAATTGAACAAGGTTATAATAAAAAAAGATATCCTTTCTCCAGGATCGATGATTTCTTTGACCAGCTTAAGGGTGCTAAGTGCTTTTTAAAGATAGACCTCAGATCCGGATACCATCAACATAGAGTTAGAGAGAGTGACATTTCGACGATAGCTTTCATGACTCAGTATGGTCACTATGAATATGTAGTTATGTCTTTTGGACTAACGAATGCTCTTGCAGCTTTTATGGATTTGATGAACAGGGTGTTCAAGCCATACTTGGATATGTTCGTGATTGTGTTCATAGATGATATTCTCATATACTCTCGAAGTGAGGAGGAGCATACCGCTCATTTGAGGGTGGTGCTACAGACTCTTAAGGATCACCAATTGTATGCTATGTTTAGCAAATGTGATTTTTGATTAAATTCAGTGGCATTTTTGGGTCATGTGGTGTCAAGTGAGGGTGTATAGGTGGACTCTCAAATGATAGAAGCGGTGAAGAATTGGCCTAGACCAGTTAGTCCTTTGGATATTAGGAGTTTCTTGGGTTTAGTTGGTTATTATCAGAGGTTTGTTCAATGGTTTTCATCCATTGCAGCACCATTGACTAAATTGTCCAAGAAGAAAGTGAAGTTTCAATGATCGGAGGCTTGTGAGAAGAGCTTCCAAGAGTTGAAGAGTCGACTCACCTCAGCACCAATGTTAACCCTACCTGAGGGTACCGATGGGTTTGTGGTATATTGTGATGCTTCTAGGATCTGCATTGGTTGTATACTAATGAAACACGATAAAGTTATAACTTATGCTTCCAGGCAGCTTAAAGCCCATGAAAAGAACTATCTGACTCATGACCTCAAGTTGGCAGCGATAGTATTTGCCTTGAAGATTTGGAAACACTATCTGTACGGAGTCCATGTAGATGTGTTTATGGACCACAAAATCCTATAGTACGGAGTCCATGTAGATGTG
The DNA here is from genome assembly GCA_018107945.1 of Datura stramonium. Lineage (NCBI taxonomy): Eukaryota > Viridiplantae > Streptophyta > Magnoliopsida > Solanales > Solanaceae > Datura > Datura stramonium. The sequence goes on from JACEIK010003988.1 coordinate 79,493, forward strand.
TTTACCCAAAAGGATCTAAATCTACGTTAGAGGAGGTGGTTGGAGCATTTGAAGGATTATGAAATAAGTGTGGTAAAAGATGCTCTTAGCAGGCTTTCTATGGAGAGTGTGTCCCATGTAGATGAGGAAAGGAAAGGGTTAGTGAAGGATTTCCATCGGCTTTCATAGCTAGGAGTCCGTCTTGTTGACTCGACAGATGGAGGTTTCATTGTTTAGAATGGATTAGAATCTTCCTTGATCACCGAGGTCAAAGATAGAAAAGATGAGAATCTTACTTTGGTAAAGTTGAAGGATGTCGTTCAGAATCAGAAAGTGGAGGTCTTCTCCCAAGGGGGAGATGGTGTGCTACAATATCAGGTTCATTTGTGTGTACAGGGTATTGATGACCTGAGGGAGCAGATGTTGCATGAGGCTCATGGTTGCAGATATTCTATACATCCAGATGCCACCAAAATGTACCGTGACCTATGGGAAGTCTATTGGTGGAATAGCTTGAAGAAGGAAATAGCAAAGTTTGTGGCTAAGTGTCCGAATTGTCAACAGTGAATGTTGAGCATCAAAGACCTGGAGATGTGCTTCAAGACATTAGTATCCCTATTTGGAAGTGGGAGGAAATCAATATGGACTTCATTACAGGTTTTTATCGCACTCGTCGATAGTATGGGAGGATTTTGCTAAGTTATACATTCAGGAGTTAGTTCGGTTGCAAGGAGTGCCCTTTGTTCGTCGGTCTGGATGACTACATGCAAGTGCATGTGGTCGAACAAGTAGTAAAATGGCTCAAGTAAGCCAAGTATCGATCCCACAGGGACTGGACTACGGTATCAATCTAATCAAGTGTCAAT
>JACEIK010003988.1:83174-146581 GCA_018107945.1 Datura stramonium
CATGTGTTATCGATTTCAAGGGTAGTTGGGATGATCATTTGCCTCTCATTGAGTTTGCATATAACGCCATCTACCATTCCAGCATTCAGATGGCTCCATTTGAGGCTCTCTATGGATGAAGATGTAGATCGCTTATTGGTTGGTTTGAAGTCGGTGAAGCTACGTTGATAGGTCCAGATTCGGTTCATGAGTTGATGGAGATGATTCAACTCATAAAGCAAAGGTTGAAAGCAACTTAGAGTATTCAAAAGTTCTACGCAAATGTGAGGAGGAGAGAACTGGAGTTTGAAGTTAATAATTGGGTGTTTCTGAAGGTATCTCCCGTGAAGGGAGTGATGAGGTTCAGAAAGAAAGGAAAACTCAGTCCCCATTATGTTGGCCCGTATCGGATTGTGAGACAGGTTGGCAAGGTAGCCTATGTGTTGGAGTTGCTTCAATTCATATAGTCTTCCATGTATCACTCTTAAAGAAGTGCTTGGGTGACTTAGATTTGGTTGTTCCTATGGCGAGCGTGGGTGTGAAGGATAGTCTTTGCTATGAGGAGGATCTGCTGGAAATACTTGATCGTCAGGTTCGGAAGCTAAGAAACAAAGTAGTAGCCTCACTCAAGGTTTTATGGAGGAACCAGCATGGTAAGGGAGCTACATGGGAATCCGAAGCATATATGATGGCTAAATACCCGCATCTATTCCCTTCCGGCTCAGTTTTAGCCTGAAGTATCAGTTTCCTCCCTAGTACTCTATTCAGTTTCATGTTTAGTTCATGTGCCCCAGTTTCTCTCATGTCAATGTATGTATGTATGTGTGATTCATGAATTCAGTTCAGTCATGTAGTTAAGTCTGGAGTCAGTTACTCCATTAGTTTTCAGCTCTAAATGTTCAGTATTTGATATGGTAGTTGCATTTCTCAGGTTTTCTGTATGTTTAGCCACACTCAAGGAAGAATGTTCCCAAGGGGAGATATTTCAATAACCCAAAAGCCCTAAGATCAGACTCGAGGGTTGAAATAGAGAAAATAGGATTTTCTGCACCAGGTCATAGGATGAGTCATCCAGTGACCCGTGAGGTGCACCACGAGTCGTTAAGTGACTCGTGGGAGGAGGGTGGACTTAGTTGAAATCTTGGGTTTGAGGTTGACTATGGGTGAGACCACGAGTCATCATGTTATCCATGGTCAGAAGTTGATTTGGAGGTTAGAAGTTTAGACAGTGCTCCTAACGGCTAGTCACCACGAATCGTCGGGCACACCACGTGTCATGGTGTCCCTCGTGGTGACCAGTGATGATGAATTTCCAATTCTAACATCGAGTTTTGACCACGAGTCATGGTCAGTGGTGACGATTCATCCAGTCCCTCATTGGGACTGGCAGAGTGTATTTTCCTGTGAATTTATTAAGGGCTTTTTCATAATTCCTAAGTTTCTAAGACCTATACTACGTCATTTTAAGCTCAGAAAAAGGTGTTTTAAGAGGGTTAAGCTCATTCTAACCCACACTCTTCCATGCATGAAAACTTAATGACTTCTAAGGGTGATCAAGCTTAGGATTCATCAAGTTCTTCCCTAAATTTCATTAGGCTTTCAAGAGGGTTTGTGAAATCAGATTTCTCTAGGTATGTAGGGTTATGAATGGGTGTATTCATCCATACCCATGCCCAATCCCTCTTCAATTTCATGAAAAACTCTAGTTGATGAATCTATGGGGTTTTAACACAACATGTGAATTCTCTAAGTATCAATCATGGGTATGATCTATACATTTTTCTAATGTTGAATTATGATTCATGGGAATATTTTACAATGTTTTCAATTACAAATTATGTTTTCAAGTTTTTACAAATTATGATGCCCACCCATGGAAGTTCATTAAAGTTGAGATTATGATGTATGTATGCAAGCATGATTAGATGTATCTGATGAAAGTATGATTTCGAATTACCCATGTCCATGTTCATACTTTCGAATGATCAAGTCTATGTCAAGCATGTTTAGGTATTGGGAAAGCCCATACAATCAAGTATGTTTTGTGATTTATCTAAACTTTATGTATTAGCTTACCACATGAATTTTGAAGTCTAAACTCCCACTATTTTCATCTTGTGGTATGGTTAAACCCCAAGGCTCCTTATGTTTTGATTTCTGATTATGCATGTATGTTATGATTCAGCTTCGTCACTAGACAATGGTCAGTTTCATTGAAAAATGATGAAAAGCATATGCATGTTTTTGGGAGTAGTTCCTAGCACCGAGTAGGCTAAAGGTCAATCAACCCTATGCCTCACAACTACATGCCAATGTAGGTATGTTCAGAATATTTGGGACCTCTCTTGTGAGCTTCCCCTACCCCAAGGGGCCTTCAACTTGATACTGATATCATGGTAGCGTCCCTAGTCCTAGCAAGGTTATTGACGGCTCTGCCCACTTGAGTGTAATAGTTGGGACCATGTAAGCTCTATCGTGGTAATGTCGATTATATGATGAGTCCTCCATTGTTCCTCATGATTTCAGTTATGCATGTTCATCAATCATGATATTATGTTTTCAGCAGGGTTGACCCAACCTTCAAGTTTACTTATGATTATCAGTTTTCAACTTTGGGTCATTCAATCCTATTATGATATTCAGTCATGTTAACTCATGCTTTCAGATATAACATGCAAGCCCTACTCTCAGACTTTTATAATAAAATATTTATGATATTCATGATATCTGAAATTACTTACTTAGCAGTTTTACTTACCTTATATACTCGGTGCATTTCATATACTGACCCCATACTCGGTGTTGTTTCATTTCATGATACAGGCTCAAATATTCCGGCTCAATCCCGCCATTAGCCAGATCTTCAGTGTTTGCATTTCCCAGCTAGAGTCCGTGAGTCCATCTTTTGATGGCCCTTCTTTTTAGTTGTGTTTTCAGTACTTTCAGTTTCAGACATTAGTGAGTTAGTTGGGGTCTTGTCCTATCAACTCGTCAGTAGTAGATGCTTATCAGACATAGTATGTATTTCAGCTTCAGACTTGTGAATGTATTCAGTTATTCGATGTTATCAGATTTTTAGACTTTCACAATGTTATATGTTAGAATTCCACATTTATTATGTTTAGCCTAGATGTCATGGTCATGCCATGGGTCGACTTGAAGAATCTCGGGGTTTTTTGTACGGTGTCTCGATCTGGGCATATGTTCGTATCGTGAAGTTATCAAAAATGGCGCCATTTCCAAGGAGTATAGTTTCATAGCCTTTAGTTGTTTGTTATTTTGAATTGATTTGTTAAATCATAGTTTATTTGACTTTACTCTTGTGATTGGTTCCATCTAGTTGATCTTGAAATGAGTCAACACTCACAAGATGGAGAAGGTTCGGTGGATGGGCATATGGATCATGAGGTTGATGATCCCGTGATGCCCAATGTAGCAGATGCCATTTGCCTACCTCATACAGTAGGAAATATAATATTTTATGTGACGATTACTATGCTGCATTTGCTCCAAATGAAGGGGCTCTTTGGAGGAATGCCGAGTGAGGACACAAATAGGCATCTCCAAAATTTTTGTGAGATTTTCCAACCCTTTAGCATCACAAATATAAGCCAAGAGTTGATCAGATTGAGGCTCTTCCCATTTTCACTAACAGGGGAACCCACTACTTGGTTGGAGCAATTGCCTCCCGGGTTTACTACATCTTGGAATGAGCTCACAGAAGCATTTTTAGATAGGTTCTTCCCTCCTTCGAGGATGCTATAGTTGAGGGACAACATTACAAGTTTCCGACAACTTGCGGGGAAACAATTTCCATGAAGCGGGGGAGGGGGACCAAGCACGCATAGCTAGCTGCATAGGAGCTAACTCGGCATCAACGGCTTCATGATTTAAGAAAAAAATTTCAATTTTCCCAAACCATGAGTTGCCCGATGGGGTTCTACTTCTGAGCTTCTATCATTCATTGGATTCTATCAACAAGTCAATGGCAAAAAATTTGGTGGGGGGATCCATCATGGATCAGCCCTATGGAGTAGCCAAAGAACTTCTTGACAAAATGACTAGGACCAATTGAGCATGGCATACTAGAGAAGCGGAGGTACCTTCTAGTGGTGTTTCCCCCAACCTTATACATGTTAAGGTGAGGATAAGGGAAGAGGCTAGAGATGAAACTCTTGCTAATATGATGACCCAGCTAGAGTTAATGACAAAACATGTGATGGGAGTTGGTGCAAAGAGTGTGAATGTTGTAGGTGCCCAAGGCCAAACTCAATTTCATGATGACACTTCACCACCAAGATATGAGGAGGAGTGTCAATACATGGCAGGCCAAGTGTGGGGGTTCTCTCCCTGGGTATAAAGGTTCTAATCAAGTCCTTTGGCACCCAAGAGATGAGAATCAAGGTTGGGGAAACCGTGATAACAATGATGGGGGAATATAAATGTTCGATGGGGGAATAGAGATCAAAATCGCAAAGGAGAGCGATATCACTTCAGTGCTAACCCCAATGTGCCTCCTCCAAGAGCAGAAGCATCTCAAGGGATGCCCGGAGTGAGGGATATGGGCAACTTGATGATTGAAGACATGTTGTCCTAGGTGTTGAAGAATGTAGAATCCACCGACAGAGGGGTTATAGAATTAAAAAGGGAGGTGTCTAACCTCGCCTAAATAGTAAGTTCCCACTCGAAATTGATCAAGCACCTACAAGCCCAAATGAACCATTTTTCTTCAAATGAACCCCCACATGAACGGCGAACTCCCTGCTAACATTGTTCCCAATCCAAAGAAAGATGGCCATTGTATTGAAATCATGACTAGGAGTGGCAAGATATTGAATTATGTGAGTGTGAAGCCCTAAGATGTTGTTTCCCCAAGGGAAAATGATGATGATGAGTTGGAAGAGGAGCTGAAAACATCAATTGTTGGTGATTGTGAAAAAGGGAAGGATGAGGGAGAAGTTGATTTCACTCCCTCGAATGATGTTAATGTGAATGAGGGCAAGAAGGTCCCCAATGAGAAAGATCAAGAGACAAAAGTTCCACCTCCATATCTACATTGGCTGATAAAGAAGAAGGAGGATAATCAATTTCGCAATTTTATAGAAATGTTTATCAAATTGTCCATCAATATAACTCTTGTGGATGCCTTACTTCAAATGTCAGGATACGTGATATTTATGAAGGAAAACTAGAATAAAAGGAAGGTGGCAGATATGTGCACCGAGGAGCTGTGATGTCCAACAACCTTGCCCCAAAATGTGAAGATCCTTGAGCATTTACCATTCCTTGCACAATTGGCTTGTGCATGTTTAATAAAGCTCTTTGCGACCTCGGTGCTAGTAATAATTTAATTCCTCTAGTGATTTTCATGAAACTAGGATTGGGGAATCCCAAACCTACATCCATGAGGCTTTTAATGGCGGATAGGTCGATTAAATAACCTGTTGGAGTGTTAGTTGATGTCCTTGTGAGAGTGGATAAATTCATACTTCCAGCTAATTTTGTTGTGTTGGATTATGAGATGGACATCACATTGCCAATTGTCTTGTGGCAGCCACTACTAGCAATGGGAAGAGCTTTGTATGATTTGGAGCTTGGGGAGATTAAGTTCTAAGTAGGCGGTGATGAGGTCACTTTCGATGTGGTCATAGAAGTGCTTGATGGTAAAGTGAGGCATGATGAACAAGTTGATGATGGGAGTGAAACGTAGGATGACCCTACGGATTAATAAAGATTTAGAAGGTATCCATCGTGCCAAGATGATAACTAAGGCGCTTCTTAGGAGGCAACCCAAGTATTTCTACTTTGAGCACTTTAATGTTTTTGTTGTTTTTGATTTTGTAGGTAGAATGGATGAAAAATAAGGAGAAGGAGAATAGGGAAGGCACTGTGCTTGACCGGCGAATCGCTGGTCCACATGTGCGAACCACCGCTTGAATAAGAGTCAAGCGCAGAAAGCTAGGAAAGAAGAGGTAAAACTGGCTATTCACCGATGGTAAGCCGGTGTGAAACTGCGAACCGTCGGATGCTACACCAGTAAAAATCAGTGTTAAACTATGAATTGTCGGATGCTACACCAGTACAAATCAAAACACCTGGGAGTTGAAGCATGATCGGCGACCAGACTGACGAAACATAGGTGCCAACCTTCAAATCACCGGTCGACCGCCACATAACAAAGCAGTTAACTGAAGAGGGTGATGGGAACCTATGTTAAAGTGGTGAAACACCGGTTCTCACCAGCGACCGCCGGTTAAATATAGGTCAAGGTACATAGTGTATTTAAAATGTTGACCAATTAGTTGACCAACCCGACCTATGGATTTAAAAATTCGGTCAAACCTTTCAAACTTCCCAAAAACCCTTCTTTCTACCTTTTCCTCTTCCCCATTACACGTTTTAACTTCCCAAAATACTATCTTTCCACCTTCCCACCATTAAACCCACCTCCTCACCTACCACTCATCTCCACTCCTTCTCTCCTATAAATTCCCCATTTCTAGTTCTCTCATTTCATCACTCCTCACTCATCTTTTCACTAAACTAAATCAAGTGTCTTGTGGAAACTCAATTGTTGGTCACCACCAAGCTGTTATCATCCTTTGCTCTTTGTTCTCAAACTCATTTGGTATGTTTGTCATACTTTGATTTTGTTTATTGTTTGAGGATGTGAACACATTTGAGCAAGCTAAGTTAGAAATTCCCCCACTCATGTTCCCCATTATCCTGTTCTTATGATTTTCATTGATTGTATATTTTTCATATTGTGGGTATATGGAGGTATTGATAAAATGTTGAATGTTAATGTGGGTATCCTCTGTGGTAAAATGCTTTGTTCTTGATGTGCTTGATTTTAGTTAGGGTGAACTCTGAGTAGCCCCTAGTGTTTAGAATGTATGACTTGCCTGATGATAGATAGAGTGACTTCTTTCTTAAGGGTAAATTGTCATTTTTCTTGTGTTTTGTTTGTATTGGGTGAGTAAACCATGAATGTAAGAGAACTTTGCTGACTAAGTTTGAGGCTGAAATGCATTAACTAGAGTTCACTAGCGAACTACTTGTAAACACCGACGAAACACCGGTTGAGGTATAAGGCTTTAGGCCACTGCCTCAGACTCGCGTTTCACCGGCGCTCCATGGGTCAAGACCAGCTAAATGCCAGTGTGGCATCGAATGAACACTATTTCACCAGTCCAGTGGATAACTGGCGCTTCATGGGTTTTCACCTACATTACGTCGGTGTTCCGCCGGTACTGCCAACACTTAGCTTTTGAACCCTTCAATTTGTTTGTCATCCAATTTTTATAGTCTCTTGCCTTATCTTAGAAAAGATGCTCGTTTTTACTTTTCATTAAAAATACAAAAGCAAATATTATTATGTAGCACTAACATGGCTTTATAGATTATTACCTCATCCATACAACCAAACAAAGGGAAAGGCCCTAGCGACATATAAAAGCAAGGGAAAGGGGAAAGCAAAGGTGATCCCAGCCCCCACGAACACTTGGGAAGTAATTATCTTTTGTGTATCGAACATGGAGGGGCACTATGCTATTTGCAAGGGGCGCTCTATCATGGTAGAGAAGCGCTTCGACTTGGTGTAGCTGCGGGGTGACTTCCCCAACATCACAACGCAATTCACTGACCACCAATATTACGTCTTTGTCAATTCTCTGCCATACTTCTACACTAGCCTAGTGGCCGAGTTTTATCCATCATACCAGGCCAAGCAGGAGAGCATGCATCATAGAGGCAAGGTTGACGAATTCCCCTGCCTTCTCTCAGTTATGGTGAGGGGTTTGGATGTTGACATCACACCGGCGGGCCATCAATTATTTATTTTGGGAGGACGAAGTTGACCCTGAGATGCAATATGCAGCAAGAATCGCTAACAAAGAGAACCAATTCAGATGGATTACGCCTATCATTGTCGCCGACACACCTTTCTAGGATTCTATGTGTGGCGAGATCTCCTGGCATGATTTGATGTTTGAAGCAAAGTTGTGGCTTGAATTTATTTGCGGCCGCATCATGCCCTCAAAGAATGAGTAGAGGGTAAATTTGGAAGCGACCATCCTCATCACTTGCATCATAAGAGGGGTTTACATAAACTTTGGGAAAATAGTGGCTGTTTAGATGAAGCGAAAGGTGAGGCAAGCTGGAACCTCAATGCCCTATATTGTGTTCATATCCCACCTTTTCCTTCGAGCAGGGATGCTACTTTTCCCGGATGAGACCCCTAACACCGCTACTGGTGTGATCAGTTTTGAAAGAAAGAGAGACGCGAATGCTTCCATCTCTCAAGGTTCAGAGAAGGCCCCGATCTCGACATGCCACATCCTGAGGCATCGAGCCAGGCATCAGGAGAAGCACCTACTAGGGGAACCTCACCTCCCCCCACATATTCTCGCCCAAGTGGCCTCTATAAACTCACGGAGGTGATACACTCCCATGAGAACTAGCTCCAAAAATTTGCTAAAAGTCTCCCTGCTCTAATTGCCAAGACGGTGGAGATGAAGTCAATGTAAGATATCTTGAGCAAGTTGTGCTCTCGCGTGGATGTTGTGGAGGAGGCTATCACTTCTCTTCAGGCTGAAGTGAGGGAATGGAAAGGTCGGACATCAATGGAGGTGCCTGACATGAACACGCTTGACGCAGCGATGGATGTCTCTTCCACAGCCCCATGCCCCATAGGCGACTTCTTCGAGGGCTTAGGGGATGAGGAGGAGGATCTGGGAGATGAAGACCATGATGGGGATACCGAGGCCGAGGATGATGATGATGAGTGACTACTTTAGGGTGTTTTTACCCTCATTTTGTATGCATACATTACGGACAATGTATTATTTTTCTTGGGGGTGGGATGAGTGTATCTCTTTTGCTGTCATTGTTTTTGATTTTGTTCCCTTGTCGGTCTATTTTTTTGAAGTTGTGATGGTCGTTGATCCTTTTTTGGGTTCGGGATGCGCTTGTCAGGATTTTATTGATGATGATTGATGTTTCCCTTTTTGGGCTGTTGTTTTGAAAATTATTGTTGGTTGTTGAGCCATTGTTGGGCTCAGAATGGATGAAATGAAAAATTTGTTCTTGATTTGTTCGTTCAAATGATTAGGTCCTTGTTTAAATTTCCAAATGGTTCATGACCCAAGTTTTATTTTTGCCTGTGAATAATAGTTAGTGAATAATCTCCGAGGTTTTTCTTTATACCACGGTTCTTCCCCGAGGAGCAACTTCTTTTTTCTTTTCCTTTTTATTGTCAAATCAGGTGATATTTCCCATTGATAGATTATGAGGCGGCTTTCTTATGGGAAAATGCCATGTTTCTGAGTCTTGTTGAAATTGTTTTTGAGAGGTACCACCAAAAAAGTTTTTGTGTGGCATGGAAAAATGAATTTTGAAGAAATGGGGCATTTGAAATGAAAAATGTAGCACTCCTTTGAAATATATTGCACATTACTTGTTTGGTTTGTTGATTCACATGCTCAATTTTCTTAAGTCATAATATGGGTGTGGTGATGTATTGTGTGAACTCCTTGGAGTGTGATGCCTTGTATGGTGAGGTTGACTAAATGATTCCCATGTATATATGGTTGTCTAGAACTTTCCCTAAGTGTGATTCAAGGTAAAATCCTAGATGTAGCTGCACCTAAAACATGATTTTAGGCTTTCTATTTCTAGTCATTTCACCCAAAATGACCTCCTTAAACATCTTCCTTTGCTAGCCAATGTTGAGCCTTTGATCCTTTTTCTTGGAAACCATATTACAATCCCAATGACCCTTTTTAATCCCCATCTTTGGCACCCATCCTCCCTAGTTTCTAGTGGTGAAAGAATGAAAAAGGCCACTTGAAGCCCAAGAAATAGGGAGAGATAAGGAAATTTTTGGAAATGAGGCAAAAGCCTAAGTTTGGGGGTTTACAAGAAATGGAAGAAATGTGAGAGCTTCAATGTGAGGTAGCACCAAATTGTGATTAAAATGAATGAATTGGTTGGTTGAAGAACCATGAATCATTGAAAGAGAAAGAATAGCAAATGGTGTTACCTCTTCCTTAGATGAGGAGAAATGTGGAATCCAAAGGTGTTATAAGGGTGGCTCTTGTTGAATAAAAGATGAAGATGATGAGCACAGAGAGATAAGGTGGAGTGATCTCATTATGTGATAGGATGTTTAAAATGTTTACAAAATGACATTAGGGAGGTTCTAACCACTAGAACTAATTGTTTATCATACCATAACCCCTAGCCTTCATTATGAAACCCAAGTCCTAATTGATTTTGAGTGTAATAACTCTATATTAGTGGTAAGTTACACGAAGGGAAAGCATATGGGTCAAGTTGTGTGCATGGAGAATTTCTTTATGAGAGTGAGCATTATTGTCTTATTCTATAATCCTTTGTGTGTGAATTGCTTGATGATAAAAAGGGATTCTCTCTTCTTGTGAATGGCATCACCCCCTTGGAGAACATGCTTGCATTGGTGTGACGAAGTAACTGGGACATGAATGTTGTGAGCTTCAAGGCAAGCTTTGAATGTGAAGTTGTAATTGTCACGCCCCGCCTTGGGAGGCATGACTGGCACCTGGTGCCCTACTAGGACCTAGACTGCTGGACTATTGAGCCTAAGCACTTCTGGTGCCAGGCTGGCTCTAATTCTGGATTTATAAAAACAACGGGCTATATAACGGCTGTAAATAAAGCCTCCGGCCGACAAGGCCTATAGCCACCTATAACAATATAATAGCTACCCAGAACAACTGAACATAAGGGAACCTATGCGGGTCGACAAGGCCACCATGCTGACTAGTTATCACTGAAAAGTAGAATCAAGTGCTAAACTGGTCTGTGACCAACAAGGTCACCAACTGACAACTGAACAAGGCCCCACACGGCCATCACATGCAAACTAAAAACATATACATGGCCCCACACGACTGGTACAACTAACCACAGGGAATATACAATTTGCAAGCCTCTAAGAATAATAAGATGGTCGGGACAGGGCCCCGGCCTACCCATACTGTACAAACAAAAAGGAAAGTAAACCTTCAGCAATCAAGCTACGGATGATAGGAGCTGAAGACTCCGTACGCTGGCTGGAACTACGGGGGATCTGCTCCTCGTCTATGAGTACCTGCAAGCAAGTAATGCAGCGCCCCAAAACGGGCGTCAGTACCACTGGTACTGAGTATGAAGGCAATAACTGAAAATAACTGAAAGCAAACAATAATACTGATAGATACTGAAGTAATAGGAGACGGGCTGAGACTGACTGAAAAGAGCGTAACTTTACTGAGTGCAGCGTAACTTATCAAGAGAGTAAGAATCATACCATAACATGGGCAGGCCTACTTTCTATCTATTAATAACTAACACAACATAAAGCATACAAGAACCTTACTAGCCCCCATAAGTCGTAAGGTACCAACCAGCATGTTTTAAGGTATATAAGGCCAAGAGGGAGATTCCTTGGTTTCTCTCCTTCATCTAACCGACTAGTTAACGAGCTTGAACAAACGATAATGTTGAACTTGAAAGATAGAACTCAAATGTGTAAATTATTGATATTTTTTATTTTTTTTATTTTTTTTATATGTATTTTAGTTTCGATTTTATAAATGTTAGAAGGTTATACGAAAAGTATATATTTACACTTATTCGTACGTTCAAGTTGTACGCTTAGGGTAACAAGAATTGTCTTTAGAGTGCCGCCGTAAATTTACCGTAACTCTTGTGCTATCTGAACCTCTTGAGAGTCGACAAGGCATTAAGTTAAATAAGTGATATAAATACGTTATGTGGTAATGATATAATTAGTATTAGGTGACGACCTTGTATAAACCGCCTAGAGTTGAATGTTTGTAAAATAGTAACTTAAAGTTAAAGAGAAGCTCACATATACCCCCTAAACGTTTATGTTAAGTTAACGATTCTCCTAAGTATGAAATTGTCTTCCATGACCGAAAAGGGTGATCCTAGGAGCTTCTAATCAAATTATAATGATGTAAGCTGTAGTCTCTGCTAATTACAAAGTTGTGAAAGTCAATCCAAATACGTCCGAATTATGGTTATAAGTCTTTATTTACCTATAAGGCAAAGACTTGGAGAGTTTCTTATGACTCCTACGTTGAACAAATCCAAATCTCGATTCTTAAGTAATGTCTTCCATTCCTAAATTATGTTGAAGGGGTGTTATATAATCTAAGAAGTTTTCAAGAGATCATATTCCTAGAATCATGCTAATGTCCCATCAAGCATTTGAAGTTGCATACCACCCTAAGAACTTAAGTCTTATATGTCTTTCCGCAAGAAGTCTAATGTATATGATTTTCATATTATAACATATAAAGGAATTTTTTCCAGCTATATTCAAGTGACGCATCTATATACAGAATCTTTTGTTGAGTTACTTGAATTCCCTAAATTCAAAAGAGAGTGATTCTCCCATGTACCAATGTTCCTAATATCTAAGTAAGTATAAGCACAAAATATGAAAATGATCAGTTAAGCTTAGAACTTCAAATCCCAGTCACCCGAGGTCATCACTAACTAAATACTAGTTTATACGTTATAAATATGTCTCATACGTTGTATGTCCGTAATTCAGCTCAACTCTACGATATGTTGCTGGGCACATTTAATAACTCCAAGCTTCAAGTTATAAGTCCCATGTTTTCCCGCAAATAAGGCAAATGAACTTAGGATCGCATGTGCACATCGACGTGATAAGTTTGGCAAATGAAGTTCCAATGTATAGTTGTTCATTACATGTAAAGGAACCACCTTGTGGATGTATATATATGTAGTCCCTGATGTTAAATGATTGTATAGAAATAGGAATCTATGTTCTCTACTCAAGAGATACGTTAAATTGGTAAGACTATCTATGGGACATTGCTTGTAAGTATTCAAAAATTCTTATGTTGGCTAAACCTCCAAGGTCCGTACGAGTCACCGAGTTAAATATGTTTGTATATAATTTGACAGCTTTACGTGATATGCGTGCACACTCCTAATTTGCTATGGTGTATATGGGCTCACTTGTATTTATATGTTACTTACTAAAGAGACCGATTACGACCATAGATTAAGCATTTGTCATTTCAATGCTTCATGTGTTAAATTGGCTCCGTGATAAGCTTATCGCTCCATTGATGAATATGTTTTTGAATATTTTTATTTTACCTCGGTATGGCACACCGGCCGGAGATGTTTTTATTTTACCTCGCATTGCACCGATTGGAGATGGCATTTTACCCCGTATTGCACCTGCTGGAGATGTTTTATTTACCCCGCATTGCACGGCTGAGATGTTTTTTATGCTACCCCGATATTGCACACCGGTTGTAGATGTTTTTATTTTACCCTAAGACAGCACATCCGCCGGAGATATTTTTATTTACCGAATAAGGGTACATCGGCCGGAGATTTTTATTTTACCCCGTGTGGTACACCGAGATATTTTATTTCACCTTTGTGGTACACCCGCCGACGCAATTATATATATGATTTACTTCATGGTCGTTGGCATTACAATTATACTTTCTTTCTTGTGCATTTCTTAATTGCATTTTCATCTCATTATAGAGTTATTATCAGTTTCAAGCTTCTAGGATTCCAAAGTTGTTACCATTTCTTATTCCTTGGTTCAAGCTTATCTTGAGTTTAGTTATGCTGCGTAAGTTGATATCACCTCATGGTGTTTCAAAGTTCCGTGTTATATTTATCCTTTATAAGTTTATGTGCTAAGTTAGTTATTGGCGTATTGTTATCTCATGGTTACAGCTTTCAGCCCCCACATACTAGTACATTTCACTGCATCGGCCATCCCTTGCTTGGGCACTCCGCGCGTGCCGCGTGCAAGTAGAGGTCATGATGGCCATTTGAGTAGCGGGGCCGTGAGATCAATGTATTGTTGGTATGCTCCTTTCTTCCGGAGCTAGGGCTTAGTTATTTATGCTTGAGTTTCCTTATATGTTATGGGTAGGTCGGAGCCCTCGTTCCGACCACGCTTATTCTTAGAGGCTTTATGACTTTAGTGTTAACGTGTGTTATTCTTTGGGCTTTGAAATTCGTCGCTTATTGTTTCTTGGTTTAGCACACACTCAATTGCCTTGCTGTACTTCGATTGTTTACCCCGTATTGCTGAGACCTTATGGGTCCAGTTTATTCTCTTCGCCTGATTATGACAGTGGCCTCGATGGCTTGGCGATGCCTTTCGACACCCCATAATCGAGTGCTGCCGCGCTACCTGGCCAGCGTGATAGACTTGGTACGAGCGAAGTCGTATCCTAGGGAGTCCACAAGACATGTCTAGTAGAGTCTTGCTTATGGGTATGTTGCACCATACTTATGGGTCTGAAGCTGTGGGGCATTTAGGAGTTGTTTCACTTTGTTCATTAATGGATCGTATATAGAGCAAAGATGTAAGAGGTGTGTTAAATCTATATCATGTTTATGTTTTAAAATTTTCCTGGAGTAAGGCAAATTGTTACGAGATTTATTGGCAATCGATGTTTGAAAGGGTCCTAATCGCCTCCCGCGATCCGAAATAGATTAGTGAGGCTCAAAGCGAATTTCCAATTCCTCGTACCATAGTTCCTCCAAGTACCAAATAATTATTGTGGGACTCGATTCAAACTCCCTCCCGTTGTTTCGTATCTGGGTGAGAGCTACAGAATGTAGAGTTATTCATCCTTCAACACCTTTTGTACCTTCAAGCAAAAGTAAAGGTAAAAGAGCAACTTCGTGTTTGACACTGATTCAATATGTTAAGTGGTTAAGCTTTGATTTTTAATTTTTTTGCCTATGATATTTCCTAATGGTAAGAATGGAAAAGTGGTATTGGAGTAAACCATAAATCCCATGGTAGTGTATTAATTTTCTAGTTAAAAAAGTTACCTGATTTTATGGTACTAAAGCATGTCATATACGCCAAACAAATAGATGGAGTTGAGTAAGTATTCATGGATAAGAACTGGCAATAGAAAGAGTATGTGCTTACAAAAATAGAATGTATGTTTATACAATTTGGCTAAGGAAAATTTAAAGATGTTATGGCTAAAGTTACTACATAAAGAGGTATAACTTCATTCGAGGACGAATGATTTTAACGTGGGGGAGAGGATGTTACACCCCAAAAAATTTTTGACGCATTATTTGATGGTTATATGTCATAATAAGGGATTATAGGTTGTATGTTGTCCGTAGGTGAGGAGGGAAACATGTGCAAAGGGAAAAGCGAAGAGTATGTGAAGATTGTAAGAAGGGTCAACTTTATATGGACATATCTCCAAATATATAATGATTCAGGGGTCATATGGCTGATCAAATTAAAGATATTTAAGTCTAGTTTACAGTGAACAAAACCACTCATCAATCGTAGTTCGGAGTAAAAAGTTATGCTCTGCTTGAGGACAGCACCATCGGCTAGAAAGCGCCATGCGCGGGCGCCGAGGACAGCAGTAAATGTGCGCGCGCGCGCATGGTGGCACGCTGCACGGTGCCGCACGTGGGCCCCGCCCAGCTTGCCTATATGAAGTACTTTAGCTAGAAAGCTCATTTATACTCCATTTCACTTCATTTTTAAAAAAAATTCACGAAAGTTAAGAGCTCTATCCAAGCAGAAAACAAATCCTGTGTAAGAAATTGTTTGCATAGGTCAAATTTCCTTATAGTCCAAGCTTGGAAAATGGTTTCATGTTGTGAGATTCTAATTGTTTGTGTTGTTACTTTTTGGCTGCCAAGATGCTGCGTTTGGGCAGTAGGGAGGTGAAGTTATACCTCCATTGTGAGAGTTGAGTACAAAATGAGGTGGTGTTTTTTTACTTCTTTGAATTATCATGAATTAACAAGTTATGTTGGAAGTGAAAGTGGAACTTATGTGTTGCGTGGGTGTGTGTTGTTGCTGCAGTTTGGCAGCATAGTTGCTATATTTTTGGAATGGAATTTAGCTGAAGAGGAACCCCATATGGGCAGGGGATATACAATGCAAGTGAAAGGTAAATGTTCCTACTCTGGTTTATCCGCTCAAATTCGCAAGTTAAAGTAAGGAAATGACATAAAGCTTGTTTATGTGTGTTTTTTATGTGATATTTGACTCAGGTTTTGCCCGTTTTTGGGAGGTTGTTAGCAGCTATATAGATGCTGGAATTTATCCAAAATATGGAATGAATACACCACACCTTTTGGGAGTTTAAACACCAAAAGCACGTCAGTTTCTAAACTCTCTTGAATTGCCTCAAAGCTTAAGACGCCTAAGGTACGTAGGATTGCTGAAAAATTCATATTATGATGTGGCTGTTTGGTTTTAAATTTTGGGACATGAATTGTGACTGGGAACTTGGCATAAACAGTACTCATTCCATGTAGTTTAAGTAAGGAAGTTTAAGGTATCGGAGTTTCTAGCAAGCCAAGAAATTGGCTAAAAAGACGCCGACGAAGTGAGTGTATGTGTAAAGGCATCCCTATTCTTATTTTCCAAGCACGAAATCTTGTTGTTAATCGGGCCAATGTTCCTATGTTTTTTGTTCCTATTGAGGCATACATGATTCTTCCCAAAGTATTAGAAATACATCATAGAGGGTACAAGAGTTAAATATGCTTAAAAGGAACGAATGAAGTGGAAGGCATATTGTTTTACGATTATGGTCGTAGCCGTAAATCGAGTCCGGGTCCTCGGGCCAGGCACCGTGAGCTGGTCCTTTATATTATTCCATGCCCGTGATATCAAATGTGTTCAAAATTCTAGTTTCTATGTGAAATTTGTATAAAGTCAAGAGGATCTACACGCAAACGAACTTATCGCTAGAAAACAATTTTAAGCTAAATAAGGGTAAATGAGAACAACGAAATAAAAGTGCTCAGTTATCCACCCTCTTATGAACATGTTTTAAGGTTGCGTACAAAAGGAGATTCCTTGATTTCTCTCCCTTTATCTAATCGACTAGTTAACGAGTTTTTGAACAAATCGATACGTTGAACTTGGAAAGATAGAATCAATGTAAATTATTGATATTTCTATGAAATCATCTTTTTGGGAAGGTTATACTACGCTTATTAATGTTAGAAGGTTATATGAAAAAAAGTATATTTTGCTATTCCTACGTTCGCTACACGCAGGTAACACGAATTGTCTTTAGAGTGCCGCCGTAAATTTACCGTAACTCTTGTGCTATCTCAACCTCCCGAGAGTCGATAAGGCATTAAGTTAAATAAGTGGTATAAATACATTATGTGGTAATGATATAGTGAGTATTAGGTGACGACCTTGTATAAGTCACTAGAGTTGAACGCTTGTAAAATAGTAATTTAAGTTAAAGAGAAGCTCTCTACTAAACCCCCTAAATGTTTATGTTGCTATCGATTCTAAGTGTTGAAATTGTCTTCCATGACCGAAAAGGGTGATCCTAGGAGCTTCTAATCCATTTATAATGATGTAAATCCGTAAGTCTCTGCTAATTACAAAGTTGTGAAAGTCAATCCAAATACCGTCCGAATTATGGTTATAAGACTTTATTTGCCTATAAGGATGCACTTGGAGAGTTTCTTATGATTTCTCAAGTTGAACAAATACAAATCTCAGATTCTTAAGTAATGTCTTCCTACCCCTAAATTATGTTGAAGCGGTGGTATGCTAATCTAAGAAGTGTCTGAAGAGATCATATTCCTAGAATCATGCTAGTCCCAATCAAGTATTTGAAGTTGTGTACCAACCTAAGAACTTAAGTCTTTATATGTCTTTCCAGTAAGAAGTCTAATGTATATGATTTTCATATTATAACATATAGTTGAATTTTCTTTCCAAATATATTCAAGTCACGCATCTATATGTTTAACTCTTGTTGAGTTATCATTTGAATTCCCTAAATTCAAAAGAGTGATTCTCCCATGTACCAATGTTCCTAATATCTAAGTAAGTATAAGCACAAACTATGAAAATGATCATTAAGCTTAGGAACTTTTAATCCCAGGAAGTCACCTTGAGGTCATCAAATAACTAAATACGAGTTTATACGTTATAAATATGTCTCATACGTTGTATGTCTGTAATTCAGCTCTCAACTCTACGTATATGTTAAGCGTTATGACAATAACTCCAAGCTTCAAGTTATAAGTCCCATGTTTTCCCGCAAATAAGGCAAATGAACTGAGGACCGCACATGTTCATCGACGTGATAAGTTTGATAATGAAGTTCCACTTATAGTTGTCGATACATGTAAAGGAACCACTGTGGCGTATATATATGTAGTCCCCGATGTTAAAGGATTGTATATAAATAGGAATCTATGCTTCTACTCAAGCGATACGTTAAATTGGTAAGACTATCTATAGGACATTGCTTGTATGTCTTCTAAAATTCTTATGTTGGCTAAACCTCCTAAAGGTCTGGTCGAGTCACCGAGTTGACATGTTTGTATATAATTTGACAGCCTTACGTGATATATGTGCACACTTTCTAATTTTACATGGTATATGGGCTCACTTGTATTTATATGTTACGAAAGAGACCGATTATGACCACGTGATTAAGCATTTGTCATTTCAATGCTTCATGTGTTAAATTGACTCAGTATGTTTAATGTACTTCCATAGATGATTGTGATTTAGAATATTTTCAATTTACCCCGTATGGCACAATCGACCGGAGATGTTTCTATTTTACCCTGGTACAAAACGCTGAGATGTTTTTATGTTACCTCGGTATTGCACAATCGCTGGAGATGTATATTTATTTTACCCTGTATTGTACATCGGCTGGAGATATTTTTTATTTTACCCCGATATGGAACATCGGCTGGAGATCTTTTATTTTAAATTCCCAAAGGTACACCTACCGGAGATATTTTTATTTTACCCCAAGGTGGTACACCAGCCGGCTTATATATATGGATTTATGGTTGGTTGGTCTTTAGCACAGTTATAGTTTCTTTCTGTGCATTTAATTGCATTTTCATCTCATTATAGAGTTATTATCTCGGTTTCAGCTTCTAGGATTCCTGCGTTGTTACCATTTCTTATTCTTGGTCTGGCTTATCTTGAGTTTAGTTATGTTATAGTATCAATTATCAAAGTTCCAAGTTATATTTATCTTTTATATGTTTATGTGCTAAGTTAGTTATTACGTGGATTGTTATCTCACAGGTTACAATTTTTACCACATACCGCACATTTCTATTCGTGACGATGTCCCCTTGCTTCTCGGGAGCTACGCTCGTACGCACGGTGTAGAGGCCGATGGCCATTTGAGTAGCGCTCATGAGACATCAACAGATGGTCGGGTATGTCTCTTTCTTCGGAGCTAGGGCTTAGTTATTTGTGCTTGAGTTTTGAGATGCGGTTGTGTGTCTTGAGCCCCGTTCGACCATCAACCGCCTTATTCTTTAGAGACTTTGTTGACTTAGTGTGTACGATGTTATTCAGTTTGTTGCCTCCTCGGCTTATTGTTGCTTGCTTGCACACTAATTACTTCTGCTGCATTTTTGATTGTTTACCCTTATTGCTGAGACCTTATGGGTCTAGTTTAATCTTCGCTGATTATGACAGTGGCCTGATGGCCTAAGTGTTATAGTTACAAAACATGTCATATAGTCATTTCGATCAATCATGAATCGAGTGTCGCTGTGCCCTACCCTGGGCCTTGGGAGTGATACCGGCGCAAGCGTCGACGGGGAGTGGTATAGCCGATCAGCCCGCTATAGGAATCGCATCCCATCTTCATCCAATGGCGACGGCATGCCATTCCGTAGAGCGACACAACTATTAACCCCGGGGCGGTCAAGGAAGCTCTAAGGGTGCCCAACACAGAACAATGATGTCTCCACCGATAGTAATAGGAACATATAATATATATACCGGATCCGATAATAGGTTTATGTCAGGTATTCTTTTCAATTTACATTGAACAAAATTATCCATACTAAATATACCGAATCGTACAATATTTTTGGAATATTCCTCGTTGGGACTACAATGCTTTTACTCACTTCATGCCGAAATACCGTATTATATTTCTAACATGCTTACTAAATTTCATATTCAGAAAAATAGAATTAATTCCTACTATTATTTCTTGGAAAGAAACAATATTATGGTCTTTAATTTTACTATTTCTTACTCTTCTAATTTTATCGAAGAACTAGACGAAAACTCGTTATTTCTGGGGGTCTAGAAGGAGAAATACTCACTTTAATGCTTCAAGTATATTAACACTAGTTTGAGCAATCCCACTACCTTAGCTCGGCGGATGACGATTCACGGCCGAATTTCGCAAACTAACTCCGTTCAGAATGCTCCCCACAGCCTTATACTTCGCTACCCGGCTATTAATGAGTTTGGATCGCGTTGACAAAGGTAAACTAAGGAAATTTAATCAAACCCTTCGTTTCCCTCCGTTTCTGTTCTCGTTTACTCGGAAATTATAAGAATGGAAAAATGATTTAAACGAAGTGGGAGCCTTATATACTTGGGGCCTTTAAGGCGCGTTTGTCGAATGTGATTTATAAATCGCATTTGTCAAATGTGATTTATAAGTCGCATTTGCCTTGCGACGCTCCGACTTGGCGCTTGTCTGGGCCTCCGGGCCCCTTTTCTCGCACGTATGGAATTCTAAAACTCTTAACCATGCGAATAGGCCATCCAAGTGTCAAGAACTTACTAAAAACATCCTTCCCCACTTAAGAACATTCGCCCTCAAATGTTAACTTCCGGCTTACGTAAATTTTAACTTTCTACCTGAAAATTTCAATTGAGTCTCCCCGTAATATGGACTATCTCAAAATTTAAACATAGAAAAGTCCAATACATGTACTCCATATTACTATAGCATCCATTACATATACTGTCAACATCTCACTCATACACATGAATATAAAGCAACTCATAAAACAACAATATAAACATACCTCGACTAACGTCCAAATAACCGAGGGTATTTGGCTTTCATATCTTTCCGCTTCCCAAGTCATTTCTCTCAGTTCCCGTTATGCCATAATACTTTGAAAGAAGCAATATCTTTAGTTCTTAATCTACGGATTCGCCGGTCTAGTATGGCTACCGAACTTCTTCATAGGCCAACCTCCGTAACCCGAACATCTTGGACTCGGTACTCGTAGGATCTCCTATGCACTTTTCAAAGATTGACATGGAAAACTCGGGTGGACATTCTCTCGGAGGTAAGTCTAACTCATATGCCACTTGGCCTATTCTTCGGCAATCAGTATAAGGCCCAACAAACTCGAGTTGAGCTTGCCTTCTTGCCAAATCTCAATACACCCTTCATCGGCGAAACTTTTAGAACCACCCAATCACCCACATTAAATTCCAAGTTTCTCCGCCGCACGCTGCGATAAGATTTCGGCGCTTCCGAGAGCCGCAAACATTCTCGATAAGCTTTACTTTTTCCTCTCGACTCGATGAATGATATCCTCGCCCAATCAATGCTAAGTAATTCTCCTACTCAAACCAACTAACTGAGATCTCGCACTACCATATAATGCCTCTCATAAGGTGCCATTTGAATAGCCGAATGGTAACTGGTTATAGGCGAACAAAATGAGTGGTAGATGTTCATCCGCTACCAAATCCAACAAACATGCTCGCAACATATCTCGAGCGTTTGAATGGTGCTCGCCCGCCCATCTCGTCTCGAGGATGAAAAGTTGTGCCTGTGTTAACCTCGCATCCCCAAGCCTTCTCTCAAATAATTCGCCACTTGAAATAAACTCGCCCTCTTTCGAGATAATGGACACCGGAACACCATGCAACCCGACTATTCGATATACTCAAAGATAATCCTCAAATGTAGTGTAGCCCCACGGCAGAAAATGAGCCGATTTGCCGCTTTGTCAACAATCACCTGCACGAATCATATCTACGCCCCTGTGCAGGTGATCCCGCAAAATCCATATTTAATGCTTTCCCATTTCTATAGAGGCACAAATCTATCCCGAGTCACCCGCCCGGTTTCGATGTTCAAAGCCACCGTTAAGCGCTGGGACACCGAGCTACGAATCGCTATCCCCTTCTTATTCCCGGCCACCAAGATTTCTTTTTATATCATGGTACATTTTCATCGAACCTCGGGTGAAGAGAATACCGTGCATAATGTACCATAATGTGCCGGCGAAGCCCTCCCCGTAACGTCCGGAACACAAAGGCGATCTTTATATCGCAATATCCCATCCCTGCTATCTAAAATCACACCTCTCCTTGATGAACTCGTTTCTAAGCCGAACTGTGCTAGGATCTTCACACCGCCGTTCCTTTACTCTACGACTAAAGACGGTACTTGGTAAAGCACTCGGCTTACCACTGTCCTCTCGCTTCTCGCTTTACACGAATGGCTAAATTGGCTAACTGATGTAATTCCTGTGCTAATTCCCGCCGCTCAAGCCGTAAGTGTGCCATACTTCCCATAGATTTACTTCGCTAAGGGCATCTCGCCACCACATTGGGCTTCCTTGGGTGATACATCATAGTCTTTCAATGGGGCTTCTAACTACCGACGCGCAAATCTCAACTCTTTCCGGGGTGAAGATATACTATAGGCTCTATGATCGCTGAAAATATCCACGTGATACAAGTAATGTGTCCATATCTTTAAGGCGTGAATCATCATGCCAATTCTGTGTCGTGGGTCGGATAGTTCTTTTCTTGTTTCACCAGCTTCTCGGAAGCATAAGTGAAATTACTTACCATGATGCATCAACACACATCCTAACTTCCAACACCTCGAAGCATCACAATAAACCGCATAACCTTATGTACCTCTAGCAATGCTTAACACCTGAGCCGATGTTAACTGTTTTTCAATTGTGAAGCTCGCTCATGCCTCCCGCCCACCGAAATTTTGGCGCTTCTACGCCGCTTTAGTCGAGGTGCCGTTAAGGTGGAAAACTTCAACAAAACTTCAGTACTCCGTTAACCTCAAAGTAAACCTGTGTACCCTGGGCCGAGGGTAGGTCCTAGCAATGCTTTTACCGCTTCTATTTTCTAGGTATCTACCTCGTATACCAGCATCCACAATATGAACCAAAAAGGATACTAACTGTGCCTTCTAAAATTCACATTTAGAGAACTTGCATATAGCCGACGGTCTCAGAATCTGAGTATCAGTCCGCAAAATGATCCTGTGGTCTTCTCTGAGTTAGAATACACCGTAATATCATCAATAAACACTATCACGAACAAGTATAGGTATGGTCCGAAAATACCGTTCACCAGTCCATAAACACGGCTGGAGCATTCGGTCACCCCAAAGGACATGACTAAGAATTCAAAATGGTCAGATTCGGTCCTGAAGGCAGTCTTGGAATGTCCCTTTCATGAACTCCGAACCTCGATGATATCCGACCTTAAGTCACTTGGAGAAATATTTAGCTCCCTATAATTGATCAAATAGACTATCTATCCTCGGAAGCGTGATACTTATTCTTGATTTAACTTTATTCAATTGCCGATAGTCTATACACACATGAGGGGAACCATCCTTCTTCTAAAAATGTAACTCTCATACACTCCTGGTGAAGTACTCTACCGATAAAGCTTTGTCTAACAAATTCAACCCGCTTCCTTTAGTTCCGAGTTCAGAGCCATGCGAGCAAGGGGAATTGCAAGGGCCGAGTGCCCGGTAATAAATCAATTGCAAAGTCTATTTCCATTTCGGGGAATACTGTGTAGCTCATCTGGGAATACATCGGAAATTCATTAACCACTCGGAACAGACCGGAGAGTCGGCTCTACCCGAACATCCCAACTCGACAATGTGGTAAATTCACCCTTGGCTATCAACTTTCTCCCTGAGATAGGAAATAAACCACATTGGCATAGATGTACGCCTTTCCACTTTTGCACGCTCCCTTGAAAGTGGAATCTGACTGCCTTGGTCCAAAGATTCTACATTGGCATAGCATGGAGCTAACCAATCCATGCTCCACAACGGCGTCAAAATCAACTATTTCTTACTCTACCAAATCGCTAGGTCCGACGGTTAGCAACTCCTCTACTATACACCCCATAAAACCTTCCTCGCTATAATAGAAAGTTACCGACGGTGTAGATATCGAAAAGGGTTGCCGAAGCACCTGCACAATACCGAACTTTCGAGCCACTAATGGGGTAACATAGCACAAGGTAAACCTGATCGATTAATACATGTTGTGGTGAGAGAAAATAGTCAACATACCTGTCATAACATCCGGAGACGACTCTCGAATCCTTTCTCCCTAGTAATTTATAGGTACCACTTGGGCCCATACTCGAACTAGAGGCCTCCGATCCGCCTCGGCCTCGCCTCGAAACCGAGGGCTCCTGGAGTTCGCAACCCCGCCGAAGGTTGTCCCGTATATCCCGATCACCCCGACCCCCGGCTGGACAATCTCTCATCACATGACCCTCCCCGTCCACATATATAATACCCCGTGGAGCCATATCTACAAGCTCCAGAGTGGCGCTGGCCGCAAATAGGGAAAAGTGGTGGTGTATACTGTCAGCTTCGCTCCTCCGTAAGCGAATCTATCAAGCTGAGAACTTCCAATTTAACTATCCTCGCGATCGAATCTACCCCTTTGATGCTATGATGGAGAAGGGTCTAGGTGGCCTATCTCGACAACCGAGGCCCTCTCCGAATCTCCCTTGTAACTTCATCCGACTCCGTCCGCAGCCGTTGTTCCCGACTTGTTCATCCATCTCCTGCCACTATCTCGGGAGGCCTCAATAGTCCGAGAAAGCAAAGCCTCGCACTCGAGCAATATCCATATCTTCCCACAAAGTAGCCGTCATACGTGCCCAATATACTCGGGTTCAGCCTCGCAATAAAACCTGACTCCTGATGGCATGGTGTCTATGTGCTGGGCCTGAGCACGAGGGCCAAAGAATCGAATTATGTGGCGTATTCTCGAACAATCATCGCCCTCGCTTCTAGGTGTAAAAACCGGGTCCATCCGGCCTTTTAGATCTCTCGTGGTAGGTAACGGGTCCAGGAAAGCCTCCGAAAAGCCGGACTAGGTCGGGAGGGGCAACATCTCTTCCCTCAAGACCTTTCGCAACTCTCATACCACAACACAAAAATATCCCGGCAAACAAAATTACCGCCAATTCAACCGACTCTCTATAGATGTAACATGCATTACTCCTAAAATCCTCTCGTATCTCGATCCAGAAGTTTTGGGGGTCCTCAAACCGATCAGACCCTATGAACTATGCAGTGGGGACCTAGTTCCAGAATTCCCGACTGAATCCGGCCAAGCCCACCGATAACTCGCACCGTAGGTGGCATTGACTGCGCCGAGTAGCCTTCATTTGCGCTAACATAACTACGACACTCTTGACCTCCCGGTTAGATGGTGTAGGTCCTGAACTATTTCCAGGTGGTGTCGTCCCGAGTGACTCGATGGGGTAGAGACTCTGAGAAGGCTGACGATGCTCTCAGACGCTTCCCTCAGACGGCAGATTCTAATCGAGACTGGGC
Organism: Datura stramonium; assembly: GCA_018107945.1. Lineage (NCBI taxonomy): Eukaryota > Viridiplantae > Streptophyta > Magnoliopsida > Solanales > Solanaceae > Datura > Datura stramonium. Next base: position 108,620 of record JACEIK010003988.1, read on the forward strand.
ATCCCGCTGGAGCCCCTCCCGCCGGCCGTATCCACCTCGGCTCCGTGATAGATGTCAATCTACATTTTATCCGTAAACAAAGAGTATAGTAAGCTTTAGGGACTCAACCCTATACCGTACGCTCTCTATGGCACGGACCGAATATGAAGGAAGAGTAACCATCCTATCATGCCTGCAAAGTTCTCCCGCCTATGGTATGTGGTGCACAACACAACCATAGACAAGACTCTACTTAGCACTCCGCTTGTAGACTCCCCGACAGACCTTCTCTAATACCAAGTTTGCTGCCACCCCGCCTTGGAGGCATGACTGAACCCGGTGCCCTATTAGGACCCGGGATCATAGACTACCGAGCCTACACTTCGGTGCCCAGCCGGGCTCATTTTTGGATTTATGAAAACAACGGGCTATATAATGGCTGTAATACACTCTCCCGACAAGGCCTATAGCCATGTAGGAATATAACAGCCTACCTAGAACAACCGAACATAAGGGAACCTATGGGCCGACAAGGCCACCATGCCGACTAGTTATAACCGAAAAGTAGAATCAAGTGTTAAACTGACCAGTGACCGACAAGGTCACCGACACCGAACAAGGCCCCACACGGCTAGCACATGCAAATCTGAGGGAAAACATACACACGGCCCCACACGACCTATACAACTAACCACAGAGAATATACAATCAAGTAAGCCTCTAAGAATAATAAGATGGTTTCCGGACAGGCCCCTACTACCCATACTATACAAATAAAAAGGGAAGTAAACCTTTAGCTATCAAGCTTCGGATGATAGGTTGTTTTTACCAGACGGGCCGAAACTACGAGGGACTGGCCCTCGCTCATGGTACCCCGCAGTGGTAATGCAAATACTCAAAACCCAGCTGCATTCACTGTACAGTATGCAAGCAATAACTGAAAATAACCGAAAGAAAACAATAATACTATAGATACCGAAGTAATAGGAGACTGACTAAGAATGACCGAAAGAGCTGTGAATCTCATCAGCAGAGTAAGAATCATACCCGATAACATGGCTACTACTTCTATCTATTAATAACTAACACAACATAAAGATACAAGAACTTTACTGTACTCTACAAGCTGTAAGGTACCAACCATCACACAATCTATATAATTCTACCAAAGTCATACCATCCACCTAGTAACTATGAACATCCCCGTCGGCCCCCTTGGTGGCAACTTGGGCTCGCTGGGCCCTCGAATATAGGTGTATCCGAGTCCGGGAGGGACCCTATAATCCGAAATCAAATCTATAATCTAAAATCTGGAATTGCACTCCCCCCAAGGCAAGCGCTCTATTGTGGGTATGGTATAGTGCCGATCAAATTTCGCGCGGGAATCTCGTATCCCATCTTTCGGGCCCGGTTAAGGGACGACATGCCACTACGTAGAGCAATGTATCCTCACCTACTGGCAGACGAGTCGACATAACTATTAACCCCGGGGCGATCATGAAGCTCTAAGGGTGCCCAAATACGTAACAATGATGTCCTGGCGTATAGAAATAGGCACATGTAATATATATACTAGATCCGATAATAATATTTTTGCCTGGTATTCTTTCTTAACTCATATTGAAATGTACTAAATCGATACTAAAATATACTCGAATCGTAATAATATTTCGAATATTCACTGGGCTTATACCACATCAATTTCATGTTGAACACTGTATTATATTTCTAACATGATTACTAAATTTCATATTCACGAAAGAAAGAATTAATTTCTACTATTATTTTGGAAAGAAACCATATTATGGCTATACCTATCGCCTATTCTTCGACTTATCGAAGAATGGACGAAAACTTGCTATTTCTCAAAGGGGTCTAGAAGGGAGAAAATACTCCACTTTATGCTGGGAGTATATTAACACTCGTTAAAGAAATTCCACTCTTACCTTAGTCACATGACGATTCGCCGCCGAATTTCGCGAAACTAACTCTCAGGAATGCTTCCCTACTAATGTATACTTCGCTACCTAAAGTTAATTCGTGTTTGGACTACGCTTGATGGTAAACAGAAGGAAGTTTAATCAAACCCTTTCGCTCCCTTTGTTTCTCGCGTTCATTTACTCGGAAATTATATAAGGGAATGATTTAAAACAAAGTGGAAGCCTTATATACTTGGGGGCCTTTAAGTCGCATTTGTTGAATGCGTGATTTATGTTTCGCATTTGTCGAATGCGATTTATAAGCGCATTTGCCTTGCGACGCTCCGACTTGGCTTTCCTCCGCTCTCTCCCCGGGCCCTTTTCTCGCACGTATGGCATTCTAAAACTCTTAACCAACATGCGAATAGGCCAACTAAGTGTCAAGAACTTACGGGGTGTAACAGTAATGATTTGAGATGCTATGTGTGCTTGTTTTGATAAGTCTTTCCCTTGTTTTGATCAATGAAAGCATTAGTGAATCATGCTTATTCATTGTGGTTACCTCATGAAACTTTGCAACACCTTTTTGGGCATCTCTTCTCTTTTCCTTGATTCGGTGAGCATTTTTTTATTTTCTTAGGCTCAGTGATCCTTGGTGTTTTGACTCATATGGTATAACATGTTATTCCATTTGCTCAGCTGTAAAGAATTGCGTTACTTGAGGACAATCAGTAATTCATGTTTGGAGGATTGATAAGTTAGTAATTTTCCGACCCATTAGGCTCTTATGCATGAGTTTTTGTTTAGTTTTAAGGTCATTTAGGTGGATTTTATGCCCTTTCAATTTGATCTTTGCATGTACTTAACCTGAGTTTAGAAAGCATGAAATCATGTAAAACACATGAAATTCGAGATAAAATTTTATGAGTTGACATTTTAAGGAAAGGAGACAAAGATAATGGGAGATTTGAAATCAAAAAGTGGTGTTAAGGACATGCTTTGAACCGGCTAAACGCAGATCTGGAAGAGCGAAACACAAGAGAAATGCAAAATCCAATGCCTCAAAATTGCTCCTACCAACATTTGGCAATGTGCCACCGGTGAATTACCTGCCTAATGCCGATGAACCACTGGTGAGTCACCAGTTCTCACTACGACAACACTGTTTCCCTTCAACGAGTAATCGATGCTCCGGGGATTGGCACCGGCGAAACGTCGGTGCTTCATTGGTGAGGCCATTCAAGGAGGGGTAAAAACGTTTGAAAAGGTTCCCCAAGCAACTAAAAGCACCAACGACACTTGTGGAAAGTTGTACACAAGAAAGTACAGATATTTATATCACCCTCATTGTACACCATTCAATTTTCATCTTTCTTTTCATTCGTCAATTTATAGAATTTTTGTAGATTTCTCCCAACATAGAATTATATAATAGAAAGTTCTTCTTCTTGNGATCATACATATAACTTGAAAATCATTTGGAATTCCACCATTGTTTCAAATCTTGTGAAGCAAGTTGATGAAACCATGTTATGAATGTTGAGAAAAGTTCTCTTGGTATCTCTCTCTCTCTAAGTATGTATATCTAACTTGCTAGCTAGAGGTGTGTGCATGGTGGGTTTGTAATTATGAACTGGTACTTATGATTTTCTCTTAGATACTTAATAAAACTTAGATCTATTGTCTTCTCCTAAGTTTTAATGGTAAAAATTGATGGTTGCAAACATGAATTGTGCTTTACTTTCCTTACTTTTGCTAGAGAGGGAAAAATGGGAATAGGGTGAGAAGAAGATAGGGAGGATTTGGAGTGTGGATGTGTGGGGTTGATCTAGATATATTCAAAACCCACATTTTCACTCCATTAAAGGGTATATGCTAGAGACATTTGATCCTTCCTCAAGATTTTTTGGTTGATAAATTGATTTTGGCCTTGGGGTTTGAGAAACCCAAGGCATATACATTCTTGTGGTTGAGAAACAAGAGAATGTTATTTTTTTCATAGCTATTTAAGTCAAATTTGAATCTAAGAGAATGAAGTAATCCTATTCTAGATTGTTATACCATGCATAGCACACCCCTAACAAATTCACCTGAGAAAGAAACAATTGGAATTCCTCCCACTTAGTTTTAAATTAGGTTTTGATAGTGTTTTCCCTTTGTCAGGAATATTTTGTTTTGACAACGACCGTTTACACTATCTCTAGTCAAGATGAGTGAATTTGGACGTTATCAAACTTTTATTCCATATCATTATTCCATTAGCAAATAGAAAGGATAGAGAAGTTAGAGAATTGAGTTGCAGAGAAAGAAATCTTTATCTTCTTATTTGAAAAGGTAGAAAAACTTCATTAGAGATTAGAACCTTGTGCTTGAATTTTCTTACTCATTTGTTGAATGGATATTGAATAATTACTTAATGCAATATCTTTTTCTACTTACATGAGTAGCTAAATTCCTTTCTAGGGGTGTGTGAATGATTGGGTTTGATTTGGATTGGGTGTTGTTTAATTGATCTTAAATTTAGTCAATTGATATAATTATACTGTTTCATCTGAGTTTTAATCCAAATACTTATAGTTGCAAATGTGAGTTGTATTTACTTGCTCAAATTTTATAGAGAAAGGGATACGGAGAATGGGTGATGAAACATTAATGGATAATTGGGTGTTGATCATGTGGGGTTGGGCTAGAGATAGCCAAAACCCATTGTCACACACCCATTGAGAATTAAAGCTAGAGATAGTTGGTTCTTACCAAAGTTTCTATGGTTGTTATGAAAAGAACTTTGGGGTTTGAGAAAACCCGAGGTATGAAGAACCTAATTGGTTGAAAAACATTGGGCGCCACCTCGTCGACAACTAATTATACTATTGAGTAATGCTAGGAGCTGTTAGCAATTCCAATCCGATGATACCCCTTCAATATTACACCCCTAGTATTCTCTCCTTTGGTATTCTCTACACTTTGTCTCTATTTTTGTGTGTGAATTTGTAGTTCAATTAACAAGTTGTGATTTCCCCAATTTTTACTTTACTATTTTTGAGTCATTGATGCAAGTAACTTCAAATTGATAGACAACTTTTGCGTGATCAACTACTATTCCCTGTGGGATTCGACCCTAACACTCGTTGGGTATAATTATTTTTTTCAATGACCATTTACACTCTCTCGTTAAGAGAATTGAATTTGGACATTATCAAAAATGGCACCGTTGCCGGGGAGTATAGTTTGATAGCCTTTAGATGTTTGTTATATTGAATTGATTTGTCGCATCTTAGTAAGTTTAATTTACTCTTATGATTGGTGCCATCTAGTTGATCTTGATAAGATTCAACACTCACAAGAAGGAGAAGGTTCGGTTGATGGGCATATGGATCATGAGGATGATGATCCCGTGAGGCCCAATGTAGCTTGTGCCATTCGCCTACCTCCTATGGTAGGGAATGCAATATTTCATGTAACGAGTACAATGTTGCACTTACTCCAAATGAAGGGGATCTTTGGAGGAATGCTGAGTGAGGATGAAAATAGGTATCTCCGAAATTCTCTTGAGATTTTCCAACCCTTCAACATCGCAAATATAAGCCAGGAGTTTATCAGATTGAGGCTCTTCCCATTTTCACTAATAGGGGAAGCCACTACTTGGTTAGAGGAGTTGCCTCTCGAGTCTATTACCTCTTGGATTGAGCTCACAGAAGCATATTTGATAGGTTCTTCCCTCTTTCGAGAATGCTACAATTGAGGGATAATATTACCAATTTCTGACAACTTGCGGAGGAACAACTCCATGAAGCATGGTTGAGATTTAAGAAAAAAATTGCCATTTTCCCAAACCATAGGTTGCTCAATGGGGTTCTACTTCAAAGCTTCTATCATTCATTGGATTCTATCAACAATTATGTGGCAAATAATTTCGCGTTGGGATCCATCATGGATCTACCCTATGGAGTAGCCAAAGCACTTCTTGAAAGAATGAGTAAGACCAATCGAGCATGGCATACTAGAAGAAGATGTATCTTCTAGTGGTGTTTCCCCCAACCTTATACATGCTAAGATGAGGAAAAGGGATGAGGCTAGAGATGAAACTCTTGCTAATATAATGACCCTGCTAGAGTTAATGACAAAACATGTGATGTGAGCTGGTGCAAAGAGTGTGAATGTTGTAGGTGCCCAAGGTCAAACTCAATTTGATGATGACACTTCACCACCAAGATATGAGGAGGAGTGTCAACACATGGCAAGCTAAGTGGTGGGTTCTCTCCTTGGGTATCAAGGTGCTAATCAAGGCCCTTTGCACCAAAAAGATGGGAATCAAGGTTGGGGAAACCGTAATAATCCAGGATGGGGGGAGAGAAATGATCGATGGGGGTATAGAGTTCAAAATCATGAAGGAGAGAGATATCACCGCAATGATAACCCCTATATGCCTCCTCCAAAAGCAGAAGCATCTCAAGGGAATCTTGGAGAGAGTGATATGGGCAACAAAAAGATTGAAGACATGTTTTCTCGGGTGTTGAACAAGGTATAATCCACCGACATTGGGGTTAAATAATTAAAAAGTGAGGTGTCTAACTTTGCCCAAATAGTAAGTTCCCACTCAGCATCATTCAAGCACCTTGAATCCCAAATAAACCATTTGTCTTCAATAATGAACCCCCGTATGAAAGGTGCACTTCTTAGTGTCACTGTTCCCAATCGAAAGAAAGATGGCCATTACATGGCAATCATGACTAGGAGTGGAAAGATATTGAATAATGTGGGCGTGAAGCCCAAAGATGTTGTTTCCCCATGGACAAGTTATGATGATGAGTTGGAAGAGGAGCCAAAAACATCAACTATTGGTTATGGTGAACAAGGGAGGATGAGGGAGAAGTTGATTTCACTCCCTCGAATGATGTGAATATGAATGAGGGAAAGAAGGTACCAAATGACAAAGAATAAATAAAGAAGAGTTCCACCTCCATATCCACAACAGCTGACCAAAAAGAAGGACGATAATCGATATCGCAAGTTTATGTTCAGCAAATTATCCATCAATATACTACTTGTGGATGCCTTACTCCAAATGTCAAGATACACGATATTTATGAAGGAACTCTTGAAGAAAAAGAAGGTGGTGGATATGGGCACCGAGGAGGTGACCCATCATTGTAGTGTTGTGATGTCCAACAACCTTGCCCCAAAATGTGAAGATCCTGGAGCATTTATCATTCCTTGCACAATTGGCTTGTGCATGTTTAATAATTCTCTTTGCGACCTTGGTGCTAGTATTAATTTAATGCCTCTAGTGATTTTCATGAAACTAGGATTGGGGAATCCCAAACCTACGTCCGTGAGGCTTTTGATGGCGGATAGGTCAATTAAATGACCTAGTGGAGTGTTAGTTGATGTCCTTGTGAGAGTGATAAATTCATCCTCCTAGCTCATTTCGTTGTGCTGGATTATGAGATTAACATTGAGGTGCCAATTATATTGGGGCGGCCACTACTAAAAATAGGAAAAGCTTTGACTAATTAGGAGATTAGGGAGCTTAATTTTTGAGTAGGTGGTGATGAGGTCACTTTCAATGTGGTCATAGCAGTGCTTGATTGTGAAGTGTGGCATGATGTAAAAGTTGATGATGAGAGTGAATCAGAGGATGACCCTCCATATTGTTAAAGATTTAGAAAGTATATGTCGTTCCACGACGTTAACTAAGGCGCTTCTTGGGAGGCAACCCAAGTATTTTTACTTTGAGCACTTTGATGTTTTTGTTGTTTTTGCTTTTGTAGGTAGATTGGATGAGAAAAAAGGAGAAGGAGAATAGGGAAGGCATTGCACTTGACTGATGAACCGCTAGTCCACATGTGCGAAGCGCCGCTTGAAAAAGAGTCAAGGGAAGAAAGCTGGTAAAGGAGGGAAAACCGGCAATTTTCTGGGGGAAGCTTGTGTCAAATTGCGAACTGTCGAATGCAACACCAGTAAAAATCAAAACAACATGGGAGTTGAAGCATGATCGGTGACCAGACCAGAGAATCACAGGTTCCAACTAGTGAACCACAGGTCAACTTCCACACAAAAAAGTAGTAAACTGAAGAGGGTGATGGACACCTACGTTAAAGCCGTGAAACAGCGGTTCTCACCAGCAACCGTCAGATAAATATAGGTCAAGATACACAGTGCATTTAAAATATTGAACAATTCGTTGACCATCCCAACCTATGGATTTAAAAATCAGTCAAACCTTTCAAACTCCCCAAAAACCCTTCTTTCTACCTTTTCCTCTTCCCCATTACACTTTTTAACTTCCCAATATACCACCTTTCCACCTTCCCATCGTTAAACCCACCTCCTCACCTACCACTTATCTCCACTCCTTCTCTCCTATAAATTCCCTTCCTAATTCCCTCATTTCATCACTCCTCACTCATTTTTTCACTAAACTAAAGCAAGTTTCTTGTGGAAACTCCATTATTGGTCAACACCAAGCTTATATCTTTATTTTCTCTTTATTCTCAAACCCATTTGGTATGTGCATCATACATTGATTTTGTTTATTGTTTGAGGATGTGGAAATATTTGAGCAAGCTAAGTTAGAAGTTCTCCCACTCATGTTCCCCATTATCCTGTTCTTATGCTTTTCATTGATTGAATATTTTTCATATTGTGGGTATGTGGGTGTTTATAAAATGCTGATGGTTAATGTGGGTATCCTTTGTGGTAAAATGCTTTTGTCTTGATGTTCTTTATTTTAGTTGGGGTTGAAGTCTGAGTTGCCCCAAGTGTTTATAATGTATGATTTTCCCAATTATATATAGAGTGACGTCTTTCGTAAGGGTAAATTTTCATTTTTCTTGTGTTTTGGTGTATTAGGTGAGTAAGACATGAATGTAAGAGAACTTTGTTGAACTATGTTAGGGGTGAAATGCATTGAATAGAGTTCACCAGAAAACCGCCTGTCAGGCCTGGCGAAATGCCGGATGAAGCACCGGTGGAGGTACAAGGCTTTAGGCCACTGCCTCAGACCTGCGTTTCACCGGCTCTCCATGGCTCAAGACTGGCTAAACACTGGTGTGGTGCCAGATGAACATTGTTTCCCCAATGCACTATAAAAGACTAGCAGCTAATCGGCGGCTAGCGGGTCTTCACCTGCGTTCCGCCGATGCTGCCAACACCTAGCTTCTGAACCCTTCAATTTGTTTTTCATCTAATTTTTGTAATTTCTTTCCTTATGTTAGAAAAGATTTTCATTTTTACTTTTCATTAAAAATATAAAAAGAAATATTATTTTGTGGCACTAACATGGATTTGTAGATTATAACTTCATCCAAACAAACAAGTAAAGGGAAGGCCCTGGCAACATCTATAAGCATGGGCAAAGGGAAAGAAAATGAAACCCCATCCCCCACAAACACCAGGGAAGCCATTATCTTTTGTGTGCCTGACATGGAGGGGCACTATGCTATTTGCAAGGGGCGCTCTATCACGGTAGAGAAGCGCTTTGACTTGGTGTGGCTGCAGGGTGACTTCCCTAACATCACAACGCAATTCACTAACCACCAATAACACCTTTTTTGCTAACCTATGCCAGACTTCTACACTAGCCTAGTGCCCGAGTTCTATGCATCATACCAGGCCAGGCAGGAGAGGATGCATCATAGTGGCAAGGTTGAAAAATTCCCCTGCCTTCCCTTAGTTATGGTGAAGGGTATGGAAGTTGAAATCATACTAGAAACCATCAATTCTTTATTTTGGGAGAATGAAATTGACCCCGAGATTGAGCATGCAGCCAGAATCACCAACAAAGAGGACCAATTCAGTTGGATTGCACCTCCCATTACCACTGACACACCTTTCTAGGCTTCTATGGTGGTGAGATCTCCCGACAAGATTTGATGTTTGAAGACAAGTTGTGGCTTGACTTGATTTATGGTTGCATCATGCCCTCAAAGAATGAACAGGGGTAAATATGGAGGCAGTCATCCTTATCACTTGCATCATAGGAGGGGTACCCATAAGCTTTGGAAAAATAGTGGTTATTCAGATGAAGAGAAAGGCGAGGCAAGATGGAACCCCAATGCCCTATGTTGTGCTTGTATCCCAGTTTTGCCTTCGAGTAGGACTGCCACTTTTTTCGGATGAGACCCCCAGCATTGCTACTGATGTGATCATTATTCATAGAGAGAGAGACGTGGATACTCCCAAGGGCAAGCGGAAGTGGATGCAAGCCTTTGAGGTCCCCCAGGATTCCATCTCTCATGGTTTAGAGCAAGGCCCCATGGCCCCCGATCTCAACATGCCACATCTTGAGGCATCAAGCTAGGCTTTCGAAAAAGCACCTACTAGGGGATCCTCACCTCCTCCCATATCTTCTTCCCCAAGTGGCCTCCATAAACTCACAGAGATGACACACTCCCACGAGAACCAAGTTGATTTCCAAGATGTCGAAAAAATAGATGAAGTCAATGTATGATAGCTTGAGCAAGTTATGCTCTCGCGTGGATGTTGTGTAAGGGGCTATCACTTCGCTTCAGGTCGAAGTGAGGGAATGGAATGGTTGGACATCAATGGAGGTGCCGGTATGAGCGCACTTGATGCATCTATGGATGCCCCTTCTACAGCCCGAGGCCCCATAGACGACTTGTTCGAGGGCTTAGGGGATGAGGAGGAGGATGTGGGAGATGAAGTCCATGATGGGGATGCTGATATTGAGGATGATGATGATGAGTGAACACTTTAGGGTGTTCTTACCCTCACTTGTTTTATATGCATACATTAGGGACAATGTATTATTTTCGTTGGGGGTGGGATGAGTGTATCTTTTTTGTGGTCATTGTTGTTGGCTTTGTGCCCTTGTTGGGCTTTTATTTTAAAGTTGTGATGGTTGTTGAGTCTTTATCGGGCTCGGGATACCCTTGTCGGGCTTTTATTGATGATGATTGATGTTGCCCTTTTCGGGATGTTGCTTTGAAAATTTTTGTTTGTTGTTGAGCCTTTGTCAGGCTCAGGATAAATGAAATGAAAATTTTATTCTTGAATTGTTCGTGCAAATGATTGGGTCCTTGTTTAAATTTCCAAATGATTCATGACCCAAGTTTGATTTTCGCCTTTGTTGAATAGCAGTTTGTGAATAAACTCCGAGGATCTTCTTTATACAGCGGTTCTTTCCCGAGGAGCAACTTCTTTTTCTTTTCTTTTTTATTGTTGAACCGGGTGACATTTCCCAATGATAGATTGTGAGGCATCTTTTTTAAGGGAAAATGCCATGTTTTTTAGTCTTGCTGAAATTGTTTTTGAGAGGTACCACCAAAAAAGTTTTTGTGTATCATGGAATAATGAATTTTGAAGAAGTGGGGCATTTAAAATGGAAAATCTAGCACTCTTTTGTCATATATTGCACATTCCTTGTTTGGCTTGTTGATTTAGATGGTCAATTATCTTAATTCTTAATCTGGCTGTGGTGATGTATTGTGTGAACTCCTTTGAGTGTGATACTTTGTGTGGTGAGGTTGATTGAATGATTCCCATACATATATGGTTGTATAGAACTATCCCTAAGTGTAACTCAAGGCGAAATCCTAGATGTAGTTGCACTTAAAACGGGATTTTAGGCTTTCTATTGCTAGTCACTTCACCCAAAATGACCATATTGACCATCTTCCTTTGCTAGCCAATGTTGAGACTTTGACCCTTTTCCTTGAAAACCATATTACAAGCCCAATGACCCTTTTTAATCCCCATCTTTGGCACCCATCCTCCATAGTTGCTAGTGGTGAAAGAATGCAAAATGGGACTTCAAGCACAAGAAATAGGGAGAGATAAGGAAATGTGTGGAAATAAGGCAAAAGCCTAAGTTTGGGGGTTAACAAGAAAAGGGAGAAATGTGAGAGTTTCAATGTGAGGTAGCACCTAATTGTGATTAAAATGAATGAATTGGTTGGTTGAAGAACCGTGAATCATTGAAGGAAAAAGAATAGTGAAAGGTGTTTCCTCTTTCTTAGATGAGGTGAATTGTGGAATCCAAAGGTGTTATAAGGGTTGCTCTTGTTAAACAAAATATGAAGATGATGAGTAGGGAGAGAAAAGGTGGAGTGATCTCAACAGTGTGATGGGATGTTTAAAATGTTCACAACGAGGCATTAGGGAGGTTTTAACTAGTAGAATTAATTTTTTATCCTACCTTAACCCCTAGTCTTCATTATGAAACCAAGTCCTAATTGATTTTGAGTGTAACAACTCTACTTTAATGGCGAGTTACACGAAGGGCAAGTCTATGGGTCAAGTAGTGTGCATGCAAAATTTCTTTATGAGAGTGAGCGTTATTGTCTTCTTCTATAATCCTTTGTGTGTGTTATTGTTTGATGATAAAAAGGGATTATCTCTTCTTGTGAGTCATCACCCCCTTGGAGAACATTCTTGCATTGGTGTGAAGAAGTTATTGGGACATGAGTGTTGTGAGCTTCAAGGAAAGGTTTGAATGTGAAGTTGTAATGATTTGAGATGCTATGTGTGCTTGTTTTGATAAATCATGCCCTTGTTTTGAAGAATTCAAACATTAGTGAATCATTCTTATTCATTGCGGTTACTTCTTAAAACTTTTGCAACATATTTTGGGGAATCTCTTGTCTTTTCCTTGAGTCGATGAGAGTTTTTGGGTTTCTTAGGCTCAGTGATCCTTGGTGCATAGACTCATATGCTATAACATGATATTCCATTTTCTTAGCTATAAAGAGTTGCATTACTTGAGGACAAGAAATAATACATATTTGGGGGATTGAAAATTTGGTAATTTATCAACTCACTAGGCTCTTAGACATGAGTTTTTGTTTAGTTTTCAAGTCATTTAGGTGAATTTTATGCCCTTTCACTTTGATCTTTGCAGGTACTTAACTTAAGTAGAGAAAGCATGAAATTGAGCAAAATGCATGAAAATTGAGTTGAGGACCGACACTCCACTGAAGGACACCGGTAAAACGCCGGCTAATTGCAAATACCTATTGTGCTAAAGAAGAATGGATACCAGAAAACCGTGGATCAGTAACGGCAAACTAGTTGTTCCAACTCTAAATTTATCTATAACCACTAGGCACAAGATGCGACAGACCAGTGGATCACGGATTAGCATTGGCAAATTGCAGGTGACTCGCAAGTGAGGTCCGTCAAAAAAGGGCAAAAACTTCTGGTTCAAAAAGAGAGGAGCATTTTGTACCCTACTTTTGTACATTATAAAAAGGATAACTGAACCTTCTATTCCATATCATTTTTCCATTATTCCATTAGAAAATAGAAGAAGAGAGAAGATGGAGAATTGAATTGTAGAGAGAGAAATCTTCATCTTCTTCTTTGAAAAGGTAGGATAACTCCACTAAAGATCAGAACCTTATGCTTGAATTTTCTTACTCATTTTGTTGAATGGATATTGAATTATTACTTAATGCAATGTCTTCTTCTACATACATGTGTAGCTAAATTCCTTGCTAGGTGTGTGTGAATGATTGAATTTGATTTGGGTGTTGTTTAATTGTTCTTAGATTTACTCAATTAGTATAGTTCTAGTGTTTCATCTAAGTTTTAATCTAAATACTCATAGTTACAAATGTGGGTTGTATTTACTCACTCTAATTTTTCTTGAAAAAGGGACTTAGAGTATGGGTTATCAAACATCAGTTGGTAATTGAGTGTTGATCATGTGCAGTTGAGAATCAAAGCTAGAAATAGTTGGTTCTTACCCAAGTTGTTGTGGTTGTTGTGAAAAGGACTTTAGGGTTTGAGAAAACCCGAAGAATAAGGCACCTAACTGGTTGAAAAACGTCAGGTTCTACCTCATCTACAACTAATTATACTATTGAGTAATGCTAGTAGCTGTTAGCAAGTCCAATCTGATGATACCCCTTCAATATCACACCCCTAGTATTCTCTCTTTTGGTATTTTCTACGCTTTGTCTCTGTTTTCGTGTGCAAATTTTTAGTTCAATTAACAATTTATGATTTTCCCTATTTTTACTTTATTATTTTTGAGACATAGATGCAAGTTACTTCAATTTGACAGACAACGTTTGCATGATCAACTACTATTCCTTGTGGGATTCGACCCCAACATTCATTGGGTATATTTGTTTTATCAAAGATTGTTTACACTCTTTCATTAAGAGAAGTGAATTTGGACATTATCAGAAAGATGGGGAAAGAGCTGGAATCCCAAAATTAAAAGCTGAACACTGACTATAGATAAAGTGACTAACTCTGAATTGAGAGACATAGACTAAACTGAATTCATGAACATGCCTGCATACTAAGACATGAGAGGATTTGAAGGACATGAAACTGACATGAAACTGAGTAGAGTACTAAGGAAGAAACTAGTAGCTCATGCTGGAACTGAGTTGGAAGGGAAGAGGTGAGGGTACCTGTAACACCTCAAAAATCCCTATGACTAAACCCTGGATTTGAAGTTGATCATATAGAGAACACTGGAAAAAAATGTCCTCAGAACGCGCCTTAGTACACCTCCTAGGAGGATTGTACGAGTCATACCAAGGACTCGTAGTGTGTTCCATAGAGCTCCGCAAAATTTGATTTATAAGTCATGACTCGTATCAAGTCAATACGAGTTGTACCATGTTTCGTGGTATGATTCAGAGAGTTTGGCAAGAAGAGGCAAGGAAACCACGATTAGATCCTACGATCCATATCATGCTGGTACGAGTCATAGTGAAGGATCATAGATAGGAGGTTCAGAGAATTTTCAAGGAAGGATCAGTAGCTACAAAGACTCTGTACGAGTCGTAAGATGATGGTATGAATCGTCATTTCAGTCGTGAGTTGAGATGTCGTACACCTTGGACTTTCGACTAAGTTTGGAACTATTTTAGGTAGGTGGATAGATCTGAACCTGATGAATTTAAGAAATCAAGTTGTTAACATCAATTCTTAGGTGTAAGAAGTGCACTGGATGCAAGTGAAGGTTATAAGGAACCTCTAGCATGAAGTTGAGTTGAGAGTCTTCCTACCGATTGGATTTTTCATGAAAGTTCTTACAAGGGCCAACTTTAAAAGATCATAACTCCTATTATACGAATTTTTTTAGGGTGATCCATCATATCAAATTAAAGCTCTTTGAGTCTTATTTTCAATGCATCAACCCTTACATCAATCAATGTTCGGAGTAAAATGTTATGGCCAGTAGAGTAAAGCACTGTCAGGTTTGGCAGACAGGACCAGCCCTATTACCACGAGTCTTGGTACAACTCGTGGTATGAAGGTACGACTCATACCAGGAACTCGTACCAAGGGTTTCAGAAATCTTTCAAAGCCTCCCATAAGCCACGAATGGCATACCACGACCCATAGGAAGCAACCACGAGTCATGGTACGACCCCTAGCACCAGACAGACAGATTTTTGAGAACTTTTTTCTAGGGGTATTTTTGTAATTTTCTATGCTTCTAACTCTTAAACTAGGTCATTTTAGGATTCTTTTGGGATGATTTAAAGGAGTTTTTCTAGTCTAACCCCTCACTTTTCTTATAACTACCATAAAGTTCTTCTTTTCCCTTCTTCTCTCAAGGCTCAATAACTAGGTTTCCTCTCCAAGGTGCAGCAGCTTGAAGATCTTTAGAGAGATCCTTCAACTAGGTATGTGGGAATTCAACGAGGAGATTGTTCTCCCCTTGTGTCCCCTAAAACTCTTTCCATGTTCACCATCAGTTTTAGCCCTGAGTTGTTGAAAGTGAAGATATTGTTGTCATACCTTGAATAATTCATGTGGAATCTTAATCTATGTTTATTATAGTTAATTTCGACCAGTTTGTGACCAAAATGATTCCTATTCTAGTGAAGTAGAATTTTAGCCCTAACTTTTGAAGCAGAAACTAGAATCCTGTATATGTACTGAATTATTGAATCATGCTTGAATCTTTCAAAGTTAGGGAATTCCTATAGTATTTGTATGTATCAGAAACTAAGTTAAAGGTTTAATTAGTCAGTCTCATCAAGAAATTTATTTACTCAGTATCACTCAGGAATATCAGTTTAGCCTTAGTCAGATTTTTAGCAACCTTTGGGTTGACCAGAATAATGTTAGCTAATCAGTTTGACTGTAGTCGTTTCTTGAGGTGTCAGTGGTGCCTCCCAGTTATCAGTTATTATACTCAGATATAAGTTATCAGATTTTAGTGGTTCTTTAGACAGTTATGACGCTTCCAAATAAGTAGCTCTGACCAGTCTTAGAACATTAGTTTCCATCTGGTTCGATAAGACTCTCAGGGTACTTCCAAATAAGTATCCCTGACTTAGACTTGGGCCCCAACTTAAAGCTATCAGTTTGGCAGTAGTATTCATGTTAGATCTATCCAGTGTGAGTAGGAGTTAGCACCGAGAGGGCTGGGGTTCCAGCGCACCTAGGTTTCCAAAACGACGTTGTCACCTTAGGTTATTTTTATTGGCCTTATGTCCCCAAACAGTGATCTCACCGTCCATGCCTTTATACCCTGGCAAGGTATATTTGGTCCTACTGATGGAATATGTACATCGGACTCCACGTATAGCTCACGTTTCAATTCTAGTTCTATTAGTTTAGCTCAGTTCAGTTCAGTATCTCAAACTCAGTACTTTCAGACTTAGGACATGCCTTGACCATCAGATAGGGTCATTTGGACCACCATAGTTTACTTTAGTAGTTCAGTTCAGTTTACTTATTGGTCATTGCATGTCATATCAATTCAGGCATTATATTCAGTTATGTTTTCTCCCACTTACTCAGTATATTCAACGTACTGACGTATACTTTTATGTTGTATCATTTCATGATATAGTTGCAGGTTCTCAAACTCAGCACCGTTAGTCGCCGCGGTTCAGATCCTCCTCCTAAGTAGTTGAAGTGTGAGTCCTCATCATTCAAGGGCCTTATTTCATTTCTTTTAGTTAGTTCATTATTTTTACCTAGACTTAGAGTTAGCTAGGGACTTGTCCCAGCCACTCATCAATTAGAAGGCTTTCAGACATAAAATTTATTTCAGACTTCAGATGATTTAAACTTTATTTCTTCAGTTTTATTTTCATAAATGCTTTTATATTATTATTTCAAAGCTTTCGCTATATTTGTTTTAATCAGAATACCAGTGTATGATAGATCATGGGTTGACTTGGGGTCACTCGTGACTTCAAGTACCGTGTTCCATCTAGGGTGTAGACTCAGGGCGTGACAAACTTGGTATCAGAGCACTAGGTTTAGAGTATCCTCAGAATGTTTGAAAGCCGCATCAAGTCGTGTCCTTTTCATGGGTGTGAAGCGTGCCACACTTGTGACGAGGAGGCTACGAGATGTTACTAGGAAAACTCTCTTTTCTTCATACTCATTATCGTGCGTTAAATTTCAATTCTAGAAATGTCCTTCTAACTCGTGCTATGTTTCGTTTCAGTTTATCATGCCTCCCAGACGCGGTAAAAGAAGAAGGGCCCGTAACACTGATAGACCTGCCCCACCAGCCCCAGCAGCTTGTCAAGATGATTCGGTATCTACAACCGAATTAAGGGAGGCCATTCAACTGTTGGCCCAAATAGTCACCAACCAGGTGAACCAATAGGTGGTTCCGATAGCCACGAACGGGTCTACAACATCTGCGAGGGTGGGGTACTTCACCCATATGAACCCTCCATCATTTCAGGGATCCAAAGAAGGGGAGGATCCCCAAGAGTTCGTGGATGAGATCAGGAAGATTACCCGCATTATGGGTGTTAGCTCCTCTGAGAGTGCTGACCTGGCTTCCTACCAGCTAAAATGGGTAGCTCAAGTCTGGTATGATCAATGGAAAGAGAGGCGGCCAATGGGAGCAGGACAAGCAGAGTGGGGGGAGTTCCACATAGATTTCTTGGACAGATTTTTCCCTTAGGAGTTGAGGGAGGAAAAGATGGCTGAGTTTATGAATTTGAGACAGGGTTCAAGAACCATGGAGGAGTATGCTCTAGAGTTTACCAGGCTTTCTAAGTACACGTCAAAATGGTAGCCGAGCCAAGAGCTTGCATGCTGAAGTATGTGAATGGGGGTGTTTAACCTATCCTCAAGGAGTGCAGGACAACAATATTTATTAAAGATATGGACCTATCTAGCCTGATCGTCTATGCCCAACAGATTGAGGCTGAAAAATTGAAGGACATGGAGAGAAATAACAAGAAAGAAAGGACTGACCAGTCTGATTATGGCCATCAAAGGTCTGGCAGCAGTAGCCACCCACAACAGCAGCAGAGAGCCCCAACACCCAGCCCAGCCAGCGCCTCGACCTTTCGGTCCCGCCAGGATCGGAGGGGCGGAGCATCTGGCTCTAAGTCCCAGAGTTATGGTGCAAGAAACAGCTATCCAACTTTCCCTAATTGCAGCAAGAACCACCCAGGAGAGTGTCTTCAGGGTCAACAGGGTTGTTTTAGTTGTGGATAGCTTGGTCATTGGCTGAAAGATTTCCCGTCAGCAGGACGGGGTAGAGCACAATCCACCACATCCTTAGCTCTAGCAGGCCGACCAGCTTAGTAGGCTAACGCATCAGGTACGGATGGCGGTCAGCGCCAAAACTATTTTTATGTATTATCTTCCCGTCAGGACCAGGAGAGCTCACCTGACGTAGTCACGGGTATGTTACGCCTCTTCCATCTAGATGTGAATGCCCTTCTAGATCCAGGAGACACCCTTTTATTCGTGACCCCCTATGTAGCAGTCCAATTCAGTATTAGTCTAAAGGTCCTCTCAAAATCATTCTCAGTCTCCACCCTAGTTGGCGAGTCAGTTAGAGCTAGTCGGGTGTATAGAAACTGCCCAGTCTCAGTCCTAAATAAAGTCATTCCAGCTGATCTTGTAGAGTTAGATATGGTCGACTTTGACCTTATCCTCGACATGGATTGGTTACACTCCTGCTATGCCTTAGTTGATTGCAGAAGTAGAGTTTTCAAGGTTCAGTTTCCAAATGAACCGGTGTTAGAGTGGACGGGCAACAGTTCAGCGTCTAAGGGTAGGTTTATTTCCTACCTTAAGGCCCAGAAACTCATCTCCAAGGGATGTATCTATCATCTAGTTTGGGTGAAGGATTCAAACTCTGAGACCCCAACTATCTAGTTAGTTCGAGTAGTCAGTGAGTTCCCAGATGTATTTCCTGAGGATCTTCCCAGAGTCCCCCCTGAACGGGAAATAGACTTTGGAATAGACCTCCCAGATACTTAGCCCATCTCCATCCCCCCTTATAGAATGGCTCCAGCTAAGCTTAAGGAGTTGAAGGAGTAGTTAAAAGATCTTCTTGACAAGGGTTTTACCAGACCCATCATCTCTCTCTGGGGTGCCCCAGTATTATTCGTGCATAAGAAAGATGGTACCCTCAAAATGTGCATAGATTACCGTCAGCTGAATAAAGTCACAGTCAAGAAAAGTTATCCCCTACCAAGAATTGACGACCTGTTTGACCAACTTCAGGGAGCTAGTTTTTTCTCAAAAATCAATCTCAGGTCAGGGTACCATCAGCTAAGGGTTAGAGAGTGTGACATATGGAAAACAACATTTAGAACGCGGTATGGGCAGTACGAGTTTGTGGTGATGTCCTTCAGGCCAAACGCCCCAGTACCTTCATGGACTTGATGAATAGAGTCTTCAAGCAGTATCTGGATATGTTCATCATTGTATTTATCGATGACATTCTGGTATACTCCAGGAGTGAGGAAGAGCATGTTGATCACCTCAGATTAGCATTACAGACACTCACAGACCACTAGTTATTCATTAAGTTCAGCAAGTGCGAATTCTGGTTAAAGTTTGTGACTTTCTTAAGTCATGTGGTCTCAAGTGAAGGAATTCAGGTTGATCCTCACAAGATAGCAGCAGTGAAAGATTGGCCCAGACCTACCTCTCCTACGAAAATCAGGTTTCCTGGCTTTAGCTGGTTATTACCGACGGTTTGTGGAAGGCTTCTCCTCTATAGCATCTCCTCTAACTAAGTTAACTCAGAAGAAAGTGAAATTTCAGTGGTCGGATGCGTGTGAGAAGAGTTTTCAGGAGTTGAAGACTCGACTCACTACTGCTCCAGTTTTTACCTTTCCAGAAGGAACAAATGGGTTATATGCCTATTGCTATGTTTCCCGAGTTGGACTCGGTTATGTTCTTATGTAGCGGGGCAAGGTGATAGCCTACGCCTCTAGATAACTCAAAGTTCATGAGAAGAACTATCCAACTCATGACTTGGAGTTGGCGGCGGTGGTGTTCTCCTAAAAATATGGAGACATTACTTATATGGAGCTCACGTGGATGTGTTTACAGATCACAAGAGCCTTCAGTATGTGTTCAGTCAGAAGGACCTAAATCTGCAAAAGAGAAGGTGGTTGGAGCTACTAAAGGACTATGACATGAGCGTGTTGTATCATCCGGGAAAATCCAATGTGGTAGCTGGCGCCCTAAGAACACGATCTATGGGGAGTGTGGCTCACATTTAGGAAGGCAAAAAGGAGATAGTGAAGGATGTTCATAGACTAGCCCGGTTAGGGGTGCAGTTGGTGGATTCAACCGAAGGATGTGTGGTGGTGCAAAGTGGGTCCAATTCATCCTTGGTAGTTGAAGTTATGTCCAGACAGGACGAAGATCCCATTCTACTTAAACTTAAAGAAGCGGTTCTCAGGAAAGAGGTCAAGGCTTTCTCCAAAGGGGGAGATGGTGTACTCCATTACCGGGTCAGATTATGTGTACCGGACGTCGGTGAGTTAAGACAATAGATACTATATGAAGCACACAGTTCTATATATTCCATCCATCTGGGTGCTACCAAAATGTACAATGATTTACGAGATATCTACTGGTGGAACGACATGAAAAGAGATATTGCTGAATTTTTAGCCAAGTGCCCGAACAACCAGCAAGTTAAAGTGGAACACCAGAGACCAGGAGGCATGACTTAGGATATCAGCATACCCAAATGGAAGTGGGAAGAAGTAAACGTGGACTTCATTACGGGTATACCTAGGACTCGTCGACAACATGATTTAATTTGAGTGATAGTAAACTGGATGACTAAGTCAGCACACTTTCTCCCAGTCAAAACCACAAATTTAGTTGAGGACTATACGAGACTTTATATCCGGGAGTTATTCAGACTTCATGGGGTGCCCTTATCCATCATTTCATACAAAGGTACCCAATTCAGCTCTCACTTCTGGAAGTCTTTCCACAAAGGACTAGGTACCCAGGTCAAGCTCATCATAACCTTACACTCGCAGATGGATGGACAAGCTGAGCGGACTACTCAGACCCTATAAGATATGTTGAGGGTGTGCGTGATCGATTTCAAGGGCAGTTGGGATGATCACTTGCCTCTCATCGAGTTCGTGTACAACAATAGCTACCACTCTAGTATTCAGATGGCCCCATTTGAAGCATTATAGGGTAGGAGGTGTAGATCTCCTATAGGGTGGTTTGAGGTTAGTGAAGCTACCTTGATAGGGCCATACTCAGTTCACGAGGCAATGTAGAAAGTACAACTTATCCGAGAAAGATTGAAAATAGCTCAGAGCCGTTAGAAATCTTGTGCCGATGTGAGGAGAAGAGAATTGGAGTTTGCAGTTGATAATTGGGTCTATCTAAAAATTTCACCCATGAAAGGGGTGATGAGATTTGGGAAGAAAGGTAAACTCAATCCTAGGTATGTAGGACCCTACAGAATTCTGAGGCGTATCAATAATGTGGCCTATGAGTTAGAACTACCTTCGGAATTTATGACTGTGCACTCGGTCTTCCATGTGTCACTACTGAAGAAGTGCATTGGAGATCTAACTTCAGTGGTGCCACTAGATAGTGTTGATATAAAAGACAGTCTCTCTTACGAAGAGGTTCCAGTTCAGATCCTTGACCGTCAGGTTCGTAAGCTAAGAAAAAAAGAAATCACTTCGGTAAAAGTTTTATGGAGAAATCAGCTAGTTGAAGGAGCCACATGGGAAATAGAAGTAGACATGATGGCCAGATACCCTCACTTATTCCCTCCTAGTTCAGATCCAGTACCAAGTATTAACTCCTTTCTCAATATTCTATTCAGTTTCATACTCATCAGCTCTATTTAGATCCTCGGTGTATATTCTAGTTGCACTAGCTCTATTAGTGCAGTTAAATCAGTTTGGAGTCAGTTACTCCTCCAGAAATCAATTCACAGTCTCAGTTTGGGAATTTCAGCTCCTTTCCTAGTTTTAGACTTCATTCGAGGACGAATGATTCCAAGGGGGAGATATTGTAACACCCCAAAAATCCCTATGACTAAACCCTGCATTTGAAGTTGATCATACAGAGAAAACTGGAAAAAATGTCCTCAGAAAGAGCCTCAGTACGACTCATAGAAGGATTGTACGAGTCGTACCAAGGACTCATAGTATGCTCCAGAGAGCTCAGCATAATTTGATTTAGAAGTCATAGAAGGCTCTCACGTCTCATATCAAGTCAATACGAGTCGTACCAAGCTTCATGGTATGATTCAGAGAGTTTGGAAGGAAGAGACAAGGAAACCACGATTAGATCCTACGATCTGTATCAGGCTGGTACGAGTTGTAGTGAAGGATCATAGATAGGAGGTTAAGAGAATTTGCAAGGAAGGATCAGTAGCTACAAAGACTCAGTACGAGTCGTAAGATGATGGTACGAATCATCATTTCAGTCGTGAGTTGAGATGTCATACACCTTAGACGTTCGGGTAAGTTTGGAATTGTTTTAGGTAGGTGGATAGACCCGAATCTGATGAATTTAAGGAATCAAGTTGTTAATATCAATTCTTATGTGTAATAAGTGCATTGGATGCAAGTTAAGGTTATAAGGAACCTCTAGCATGAAGTTGAGTTGAGAGTCTTCCTACCGATTGGATTTTTCGTGAAAGTTCTTACAAAGCCCAACTTTAAACGATCATAACTCCTATTATACGAATTTTTTTTGGTGATCCATAAAATCTCTTCGAGCCTTCTTTTCAACGCATCCAACCTTACATCAATCGGAGTTCGTAGTAAAAGGTTATGTCCAGTTTAGTAAAGCACTGTCAGGTTTGGCGGACAGGACCAGCCCTGTTACCATGAGTCTTGGTACGACTCGTGGTATGAAGGTACGACTCGTACTAGGCACTCATACCAGGGATTTCAGCAATCTTTTAAAGCCTCTTAGAAGCCACGAATGGCATACCACGACCCGTAGGAAGCCACCACGAGTCATGGTACGACCCATAGCACCAGACAGATAGATTTTTGAGAACTTTTTTTCAGGAGTATTTTTGTAATTTTCTATTATTCTAACTCTTAAACTAGGGCGTTTTAGGATTATTTTGGGAAAAATTAAAGGAGTTTTCCTAGTCTAACCCCTCACTCTTCTCACTACCACCATAAAGTTCTTCTCCCTTCTTCTCTCAAGGCTCAAACTAGGGTTCCTCTCCAAAGTGCAGCAGCTTGAAAATCTTTAGAGAGATCCTTCAACCAGGTATATGGGAATTCAACAAGGAGATTGTTCTCCCCTTGTGTCCCCTAAAACTCTTTCCCTATTCACTATCAATTCTAGCCCTGAGTTTTTGAAAGTGAAGATATTGTTGTCATACCTTGAATAATTCATGTGGAATCTTAATCTATGTTTATTATAGTTAATTTCCACCAGTTTGTGACCAAAATGATGCCTATTCCAGTGAAGTAGAATTTTAGCCCTAACTTTTGAAGTAGAAACTATAATCCTGTATATGTATTGAATTACTGAATCATGCTTGAATCTTTAAAAGTTAGAGAATTCCTATAGTTTTTGTATGTATCAGAAACTCAGTTAAAGTTTTAATAAGTCAGTCTCATCCAAAAATTTATTTACTCAGTATCACTCAAGAATGTCAGTCTAGCCTCAGTCAGATTTTTAGCAACCTCCGAGTTGACCAGAATAATGTCAGCTGATCTGTTTGACTCCAGTCGTTTCTTGAGGTGTTAGTGGTGCCTCAAGGTTATAAGTTATTATACTCAGATATTAGTTATCAGATTTTTGTGATTCTTTAGACGATTATGATGCTTCCAGATAAGCATCTTTAACTAGTCTTAGAACACCAGTTTCCAGATCTGGTCCGATAAGACTCTCAAGGTACTTCCATATAAGTATCCCTGACTTAGTCTGGGCCCTAGCTTCGAGCTATCAGCTTGGTAGTAGTAGTCATGTTAGATCTATCCAGTGGGAGTAGGACTTAGCACCGAGGGGGCCGGGGTTCCAGCGCACCCAGGTTCCCAAAACTACGTTGTTTCCATAGGTTATATTTATTGGCCTTATGCCCCAGACAATGATCTTACCGTCCATACCTTTATTACTTGACAAGGTATGTTAGGTCCTACCGATGGGGTGTGTATATAGGACTCCACGCGTAGCTCACGTGGATATATGTTGGTTATAAGCTCTCCTACTAGTCAGTCCAGTCCAGTTTCAGAATAAGTAGCTCAGTTCAATTCTAGTTCTATCAGTTTAGCGCAATTCAGTTCAGTATCTCAGACTCAGTACTTTCAGACTTAGGACATGCCTTGAGCATTAGATAGGGTCATTTTGACCATCTTAGTTTACTTCAGTAGTTCAGTTCAGTTTACTTATTGGTCATTGCATGTCATATCAATTCAGGCATTATATTCAGTTATGTTTTCTCCCACTTACCTAGTACATTCAACGTACTGACACATACTTTTATGTTGTATCATTTCATATATAGTTGCAGGTTCTCATACTCAACACTGTTAGTCGCCGCGGTTCAAATCCTCCTCCTTAGCAGTTTAAGTGTGAGTCCTCATCACTCGAGGGCCTTATTTCATTTCTTTTAGTTAGTTCATTATTTTTAGCTAGACTTAGAGTTAGCTGAGGACTTGTCCCAGCCACTCATCAGTTAGAGAGTTTTCAGACATAGAATTTGTTTCAGACTTCAGATGATTTAAACTTTCTGTCTTCAGTTTTATTTTCATAAATGCTTTTATATTATTATTTCAAAGCTTCCTCTATATTTGTTTTAATCAGAATACCAGTGTATGATAGATCAGGGGTTTACTTGGGGTCACTCGTGACTTCAAGTACCGTATTCCGTCAAGAGTGTAGACTCGGGTCGTGATAGTACATGGCCATCATATTTGCATCAGCTTCCCATGTAGCTCCCTTTATGAGTTGTTTCCTCCGAAGGACTTTCACTTAAGTGACCTCCTTATTTCTCAACTTAAGAACCTGGCGATCAAGAATCTCAGCCGGAACCTTCTTATAAATGAGACTATTCTTCACACCAATACTCTCTACAGGAACAACAAGAGCTGGACCGCCAATGAACTTCTTAACAATGACATATGGAAAATTGGATGCACTAATGCTTACTTTGCGGGAAACTCCAATTCATAAGCCCACTACCAATAGGCCTCAGAATCCTGTAAGGGCAAAATTTATTTTCAGCCTTTCTATAATAAGTTAAACCTCTTCATGGCCTCATGAACTGGATCTGGCTCTATCAATGTAGCCTCCCCTATCTCAAACCATCCAGTAGGTTATCTACATCTCCGCCTATAAAAGAGCCTCTAACGGAGCAATCTGAATAGTGGAGTCCTAGAATGTCACGACCCAAACATAGGTCCAGATGTATACAATGAACCTAGAACCATAAATGGCTCCAAATCGACTCATGGATTGAACATGAAAACTAAAGCTCGACATACAAAAATAGGAAAACTAAATTTAGAAATAGCGAAAGTCTGAAATGTAAAAATATCTAAACAACGTAAATATCATAAACACTGAATCAAAAGATGAATATACAAATTATGTCTGAAAAGCCTCTAACATACTGATGAGCTAATGGGATAACTCCCCAACTAGCTCACTAGAAGTCTAAAACTGAAAATGACAAACAACACAACTAACTGAAGGTCCTCGAAGGATAAGGACTCACCAACAACATTGTCTGGGCTAAACTCTTATAACTGGCTAGCAGCGGGACTCAGCCTGAACGTCTAAGCATGTATCATAAAATGATATAGCATAGAGTATGTAGTCAATACTTGGAATGTATCGAGTATGCAGGGTAAGTAAAACCTAAATCAGGCATATCATAAATCATTCCATCATAAGATTCTGAAAATAAAGATTTGCATAGTGATATCTTAAAAACATGATTACACATAACTGAATCTCATAACTGAATCGAATGACCCAAATCTGAAGCTGATATTCATAAGTAAAACTTATAAACTGAATATTTGGGTCAAACCTGCTGAAAACATAATATCATAATCGATATATGAATAACTGAAATCGTGAGGACCAATGAGAGAATCGCCATATATCCGACAGTATCACAATAGAGCTTATGTGATCGCAAATATTATACTCAAATGGGCAGAGTCGTCCAATGCCTTGCCCGGCTAAGGGCGCTACCATGATATCGATATGAAGATGAATGCCCATTCGGGGTAGGGGAAGCTCACAAGGGAGGTCCCAAAGTAACTGAATAATCCTACATTGTCACATAGTTCTAAGACTCGGGGTTTTCCTGAACCCCAAGACTACTCGATGCTAGACACTACTCCTAAAAATATGCAAATGCTCTCCATCATTTTTCAACGAAGATGAAACCATCATATTTCAATGAAGTTGATAATGTAATAACATGCATAGTATGAAATTTGAATATGGGGAGCCTTGGCTCAAAACATACCACAAGATGAAATTTGGAGTGTATAGACTCCAAAACCATGTGGTAAGCTAATATCATGAAATTGAATTGAATCATAAAAACAACCTTAGAACATTGGGCTTGCCCAAATATTAACATGCTTGAAATAGACTTGATAGTCAAAATCATGGATTCATACATGGGTAAATCTTAAACATTCTTTCATCCTAGATATCTCATCATACTTGAAAATCTAGATCATAAACTTAACTTTTTCATGAAACTTACATAATTGGGCATAAATTTTTTAAAACTAAAAATCATGAATTGTAATTCAAAAAAAGTATAAAACCTGCCCATGAATCTTACAACATCATTAGAAACATGAAGAGAATTGACTCTTGATTTAAAAATAAAGAATTCATGCTTTTGGGTTCTACTATAGAATCATACACTTGAATTAATGAACTTGAGAAGGGATTTAGGCATTAGAGTGAAGGGACACTCTCATTCATGACCCTACATACCTAGTTATGCTAATTCTACACCCTTCCTTGAAAGCTCAAGAGATTTTGGGAAGAACTAGGAGAATTCTCAAGCTTGATCTTCAATGGAACCCTCTAATCTTACATGCATGGGAGAGAATGACTTAGGATAGGATAAGCACTTTTAAAACCCTCCTAACAGAGCTTAAAACGATGTAGATTAAGAGTTAGGAGATTAGGTATTATGAAAACACCCTTACTAAATTTGCAGAAAAATAGACTCTGCGAGTCCCTAACCACAACTTCTAATCAGCAAACCTCCACCTCACGAGTCACTCCATGACTCGTGAAGTAACCTCACGGGTCACTGGACGAATCGTCCTGTGACCTGATTCAACATTTTCTATTTTCTCTTCTTTCACCCTCGGGTCTTATATTAGGGACTTTCAGAATATTACAATATCTCTCCCTTGAGAACATTCAATCTTAAATGTGCATAAACATACTGAAAGTCTGGGGAAATGGAACTGCCACCCCAAATGTTGAACATATGAAGCTGAAAACAGATGGAGTGACTGACTTCAAATTGAAATACATGACTGAACTGAATTCATGAATCACACATACATGCTATGACATGAAAGAAACTGGGAGACATGGACTAGACATGAAACTGAATAGAGTAATAAGGAGGAAAATGATACCTCATGCTGGAACTGAGCTGGAAGGGAAAATATAGGGGTATTTCACCATCATATCTGCTTCGACTTTCCACATATCTCCCTCAACAAGCTGATTCCTCCACAAGACCTTTACTAAAGCTACTTCTTTGTTCCTCAACTTCCTAACTTGACGATCAACAATTTCATCCGAAACCTCTGCATAGCTAAAGTCATCATTCACACTAATTCTCTCCACTGGTACAACCAAAGTCGGATCACCAATGCACTTCTTCAACAGTGATACATGGAAAACTAGATGCACTAACGCTAACTCCGTTTGAAACTGTAACTCATAGGACACCTTGACAACACGTCTCAAATATTTAAGGGCCAACATAACGGGGGATAAGCTTCACTTTCTTTCCAAACCTCATCACCCCCTTCAGGAGAGATACCTTCAAGAACATACAATCATCAATTTCAAGTTCTCTCCTCCCCACTTTCGCATAGGACTTTTGATGACTCTGAGCTATTTTCAACCTTTCCCTTATAAGTTGAACTTTCTCCATAGCCTCATGAAATGAATCTGGCCCTATCAATATAGCTTCACCTACTTCAAAAAAAACAACAGGAGATCTACACCTCCGCCCATAAAGAGCCTCAAAAGGAGCTATTTGAATACTGGAGTGGTAATTGTTGTTGTAAGCAAACTAGATAAGAGGAAAATGATCATCCCAACTTCCCTTGAAGTCAATCACACATTCTCTCAATATATCCTCAAGAGTCTAAATGGTTCGCTCGGCCTGACCATCCATCTGCGAGTGAAAAGTTGTGCTAAGCTTGACTTGAGTACCTAGTCCCTTTTGAAACGACTTCCAAAATTGTGAAGTGAATTGAGTACCTCTAACTAATATGATGGACAAGGGAACACCATACAACCAAAATAGCTCTCAAATATACAATTTATCATAATCCTTCGCTGAGTCGGTGGTTTTTACCGGTAGAAAATGGGTTTCTTTAGTCAACATGTCCACAACCACCTAAATAGAGTTATATTGTCGACGTGTATGAGGCAACCCTATGATGATGTCCTTATTGATATCTTCCCACATCCAAGTGGGGATACAAATGTCTTATGTGCGCACACCTACTAGTCTTTGATGCTCCACTTTCACTTGTGCACAGTTCGGATACTTAGTCACGAATTCTGCTATGTCCTTCTTCATGCCATTCCACCAATAGACTTCCCGTAGGTCACGATACATCTTTGTGGCACCTGGATGTATAGAATATTGGGAATCATGAGCCTCATGCAACATCCATTCCCTCAAGTCATCAATATATGCAACACACAAAAGACCCTGATATCGAAATGCACCATCTCCCCCTTAGGAGAAGACCTCTACCATTTGATTTTGAACTACTTTTTTCAACTTTAACAAAATAGGATCCTCATCTTGTCTAGCCTTGAACTCAATCACCAAAGAAAATTATGAGCCATTCTGAACAACGACACTACCATCCGTTGAATCAATAAGACGAACTCCTAATAGAGCAAGCCAATGCACATCCTTCTACAACTCATTTCTTCCATCTCCACATGGGAAACACTCTCAAAGGAGAGCCTGCTAAGGGCATCCGCCACTACATTGGATTTGCTCGGATGATAAAGGACACTCATGGAATAATCCTTGAGAAGCTTTAACCACCTCCTTTGTTGTAAATTCAGGTCTTTCTAGGTAAACACATACTGAAGACTCTTGTGGTCTATGAACAAATCTACATGCACTCCATACAAATAGTGCCTCCAAATCTTCAGTGCAAATACCATTATTTCCAATTCTAGGCCGTGCATCAGGTAATTCTTCTCATGAGTCTTAAGCTATCTAGAGGCATATGCAATGACCTTTCCATGTTGCATCAACACACAACCAAAACCAACCCTAGAGGTGTCACAATACACTACAAATTCATCTATACCCTCGGGTAGGGTCAATACTGGGGTTGAAGTGAGTCGAGTGTTTAACACTTGAAAACTCTTCTCATAGGCATCCGACAACTGAAATTTGACTTTATTCTAGGACAAATTAATTAACGGTGTCGCAATGGATGAATATCCCTCAACAAACCTTTTGTAGTAACCAGCTAAATCGAAGAAACTTCTGATATATGAAGGGCTAACTGGTCTAGGTGAATTCTTTACATCTTCTATCTTTTACGAGTCCACTTTTAGACCCTCACTTGACACCACATGTTCCAAAAATGCTACTGATTTCAGCCAAAACTCACATTTGCTGAATTTAAAAAATAGCTGGCAATCCTTAAGAGTCTGTAGCACAATCCTCAAATGAGCGGCATGCTCCTCGTCGCTCCGAGAGTATAATGTCATCTATGAACACAATCATGAACATTTTCAAGTATGTCTTGAACACCCTATTCATCAAATCCATAAAAGCTATAGGAGCATTCGTTAGTCCAAAAGGAATAACTACAAACTCATAGTGACCATACCAAGACCTGAAGGCTGTCTTCAGGATGTCACTCTCTCTAACTCTGAGATGATGATATCCGGATCTGAGGTCTATCTTTGAGAAGCACTTAGCACGCTGAAGTTGGCCAAACAAATCATCAATCCAGGGGAGAGGATACTTGTTCTTGATTGTAACCTTGTTCAACTATCGATAGTCAATGAATATATGATGAGAACCATTTTTCTTCCGAACAAAGAGAACTGGTGCACTCCATAGGGATTTTCTAGGTTTGATGAAACCCTTTTCTAGGAGATCCTTCAACTGTTCTTGCAACTTCTTCAACTCAGCTGGAGCCGTTATGTAAGGAGGAATAGATATAGGTTGCATATTGGGAAGAAGGTCAACACCAAAGTCAATCTCCCACTCGGGAGGGACTCTGTGTAGATCATTTGGGAACACCTTCGGATACTCACACACTATAGGAACTGACAGGAGAGTCGGGGTCTCGAACGTGGTATCTTTAACCCGAACTAGATGGTAAACACAACCCTTAGAAATCATATTCCTGGATTTAAGGTAGGAAATAAATCGCCCTACAGACACAAATGAACTACCCTTCATTTCTAGGACTGGCCCACCCAAAAACCGCTCTACCGCGTGGGTTCTACAATTCACTGAGGCATAACATGCATGTAGCCAATACATGCCAAAGATTACATATAAATCTATCATGTATAACGCTACTAAATCAGCTGAGGTGACTTTATGAACAACTGTGACAGGGTAATTTTTGTATATCCATGGAGGTACAACTGAGTAGCCGATTGGGGTGGAGACTGAGAAGAGTTCTGATAGGATTTCTAGACTGACACTGAAACTACTAGCAACATAGGGCATCACAAAAGATAAGGTAGTCCTTGGATCTAATAATGCATAAATATCAAGATGAAATACTCCTAACATACTAGTGACCACATCTAGAGAGACCTTCAACTCCTGATGAGATGAGAGGGCATACAACCTGTTTTGACGTTGTCCACCACCTGTAGTAGCAGTTGCACTCTGCTGAGCGAGCATGCTGGTGGAGCTGTTGAACTGGTGGTTGGGTCTCGACCTCTACCATGGTCCTGTCTGGCTGAAGGGCAGTCTCTAAGCATGTGACCAGGTTTCCCACACACAAAACATGCCCTTGTACTTGCTTAGCACTGACCAGTGTGCCTCCTACCAAACCTATGACAAAGGGGAATGCTGAGCTCCACCGCTGGCTCCCTGACCTTGAGAGCCTGATGTCCATCCTCTCTGATCATGCCTAGACTTGGATGGCATGCTGGCTGATAACGGCGCTGGGGCTTATGACCTCTGATAGGACTTTTGGAAATGTCCACCACCAGACCTATGTTGGGAGAACCCAAAATTGTTTGTCCTGGCCCTCTTGGCCTCTCTCTCCCTCTCCCTTATCTGCACTGCCTCCATCTGCTGGGCATACAAGACCAATTGGGAGAAGTCAATGCCCTAATGTATCATAGCGGTCCTACAATCCTTGACCAAGTAATCCGCCACCCTATTCACAAACCTTCTCACTCAAGCTCTCTGATCGACCACCATCTCCAGTAAATACATAGACAACCAGGTGAACTCTAGAGCATACTCCTGGATAGTCAAGTTGTTCTATCTCAGATTCACGAACTCTACTGCCTTGATCTCCCTCATCTCCTAGGGAAAGAATCGGTCCAAGAATGCAGTGAGAAACTCATCCAAACAAACGGGACTCACTCTGAATCCCAGTCCATTCTTACACTATCTATACCAAATATGAGCAACCCTCTTCAATTGATAAGAGGCTAGGTCTGCACACTCCTTGTAATACCCCAAAAGTGCCTAAGATTAGACCCGGAATCAAAATATAAAGTTGGCTAAAAAAATTGGGAAAAAGTCACTAGATGGGTGATGTAATGACCCGTGGTCTCAAACCACGGGTCCTTGTTAGCAGTCATGGGAGGAATTGGACCTTGGAAGTTGGGGATACCATGGGTCATCCAATGACTCGTGGTGAGAGGTGACGACCCATGGTCACCATTCATGGTATGGGTTGCCAGATTTTCCAGTGAATGTAACGAATATGTACGACTCATTGGAAGTAACCACGAGTTGAGGCGAGGCTCGTGGTGAGGGAAGTTCAGGTTTGTGAAGGAGCTGACAATGATTGACCGAACAACCCATCATTTGAAGCAACGACTCATCTGGTCGAGTTGTGGGAAGAATCTAAAAACATGAAGTGAGGCAGTGGACCCAATGACTCGATACCATGAGTCGTGGTATCATGCAACGACTCGTGGGATCAGTCGTTGGTTCACCCAGTTCAGTTTTTCAGGGAATTTTCATTAAGGGTATTCTCGACCTTTCTATTATCTAGGGCCCTAAACTACATCATTTTATATTTTTTTCTGGTCATGATAAGATAGGCTAAGTCGCTCTTGCATAAGCCATTCCCATGCATGCAAATTAAGAGGTTTTTAGAGAGATCAGGCCTAGTTTCATTCTTTTCCCTATCAATTCTCCATTGGGAATTCAAGGAACTCTAGAATCTAATCTTACCTAGGAATGTAGGTTTACGAATAGGTGTTTTCATTCACATCCATGCCCATTCTCTATTAATTTATGAAAATCTATCAAAAATCTCATGGGGTTTTAATTCAAATTTTGTGAAATTCTAATGATATTCTAATGGGCTATTATGATTTGTGATTTACATCATATTTTATGGAATTTGATCATATTTTACAACTATTTTTATTAAAAATATTATTGATTTCAATTTCTTATTGATTTCAATTTCAACAAATTTTAGCCTAATTATGCAAGATCTATGATGAATCGATTTATGATCTACCCTTGAATTATTGATATTTTCAAACCCAGCATGATTTATGACTTGAAATATGAATTTATTCAATTACCCATCATGGTTTGATGATTTACACGTTATATGTATGGTCTACAAGTATGCATGAAACCTATGATTCATGAATTATGTTTTGGCCGACTCACGGGCCTTATGTCATGGCTAGTTCACGTATGTACAAGTATGTTTATGATTTTCATGATTCAACTAGCCCAATAATTCATTCATGTTATACTATGAGCACTATATATATTTTTTGGGAGTAGTATCGAACACCGAGTAGATTCAGAGCCTAGGTTCTGCCTCGGATCTCATAAACTACGTGCCACCGTAGGTATGTTGGGACCTCCTTTGTGACTGTCCCCAGCCCAAATGGCCATTTTCATGGTGATATCACACTTTCATGGTTCTACCCTTGGCAAGGTACGGACACCCTCCTGACTAGGGTTATAAGTCAGGCTTCATGTATGCTCATATGGGGTATGTAGGTTAAGAGAATCTCCCACTATTCCTCAAAATTTATGCATGTTTATGATTATGTATTTTTGGCTCAAGTCGTGTTAAATAAAGCTTTTTTCTTATGATCATGATTACGATTGTGTTACGAATGCTTTGAAAACTTTGAGCCTTATGTTTTGTTACGATATTCAGGATATGAGCATGATGTCCAACTCTTATGATCATTTATGAGTTTCATATATTTTAAATTTCCATTTTACTTACCTTACATACTCGGTACATTCCATGTATTGAACGCATAATTTCTATGTTGTATTATGAAATGATACAACACTCGGTTCTCAGGCTCATCCTCATCCTTAGACCATCTCGGAGTTACTCTCAGCTTTATTGGTGAGTCCTCATGTTCCTAGGGTTGTAGGACTAGACGTTTATGTTTTACTTTTGTTTCAGTTTGGACGGGTTAGTTGGGGATGTTGTGCCACCAACCTCTCTTACATGTTAGAGGCTTTCAGACCATATGTAGCACTCAGCTTGTGTGTATGTCTAGTACTTTCGAATGTTATGGCATGCTATGTTACATTTACATTTATGCTATGTTTATGCTCAGCCTTCTGCATAAAGTGAATGAAGTTAGATGTATGCTTATGCTATGAGTCGACTTGGGGCCTCTCGGGGCTCCTTGTCTCGTGTTACGATCTAGGTCTACGTTGGGGTCGTGACAAACTTTGTATCAGAGCCATAGGTTTGAAGTGTCCTAGGGTGTCTGAAAGCCACATTAAGTTGAGTCTTTTTCATGGGTGTGAAGCGCGCCTCACTTATGAAGAAGAGGCTACGAGAAATTTAGGAAATGTTCCCTTCTTTCATGATCCATGTCGTGCGACGAAAAGTCTTTCTATTCTTCTAATTTGTGCTATTCGCGATTGAAGAATTATGGCTCCCAGAATAATGAATGGAAGAAGAAATGGAAAAGGTGAAGGCCACGAAGATGGCCATGGTCACGGGCATCAGCAAGCCCCACCTCTTCAGGAGCCCCAGGAACCAGAGCTAGTTGCCCACATGGAGTTTCAGGCATCTATCCAGATGTTGGCGCAGGCCTTGATTGCTCAGGTCAACCAGTAGGTTGTTGTGCATATTCCATAGAATTGCAATGCGGTAGTGGCTCGAATTAGAGATTTGTTGAGGATGAATCCGTCGGAGTTCCTAGGGTCCAAGGTGGATAAGGATCCATATGAATTTATCGAAGAGATTCTAAAGATCACCCAGGTTATGGGGGTGACAAATAGAGATTGTGTTGATTTGGCCTCTACCAGCTAAAAGGGGTAGAACATATATGGTTCAAACAATGGAGAGATGCTAGGGCAGTGGGTGTTGGTCCTATAGGTTGGGAAGAGTTCCACGCAACATTCTTGGATCGATTCTTTCCTATAGAGATGAGGGAGCTTAAGACGACCGAGTTTGTTAACTTGAAGTAGGGTGACATGTCAGTTCAGGAGTATGCATTGGGGTTCACCCATCTATCCAAGTATGCGCCAGAGTTGGTGGCAGATCAGAGGGCTCGGGTGAGCCGTTTTGTGCATGGAGTGGCGAACTACCTGGATAAGGACTATAGGATCGCCATGTTGCATCGAGATATAGAATTTCCCCGCATTGTGTTGCATGCTTAGAAAATGGAGTCGATGTATCAGAGGCAGAGAGAGGCCAAGAGGGCCAGGACCAACAGTTATGGGACTTCTCAGGTCAGATCAGGGGGTGGACAGTGTCAGCAGTCCCAACATAGGTCTATTTCTCCAGCACCATCATCCGCCAGTACGCCATCTAGATTTTGAGGGGATCGGAGAAGCAGGGCACCATATTCGAGAGTCTAAGGCAGCATGTAGATAGAGCGCACCTTCCCATCTTGTGCGAAGTGCGATAAGAATCACGTAGGGAGGTGCCTAGTTGTTATGGATGCTTGTTTCGGGTGTGGAAAACCCAGGAACAGACTCAGAGATTACCTTTCAGCCAGATCTTTGGGCGATGGAGCCCGTATGCTAGCAACTAGTTCAGCCGCTCTCGCAGCACGTCCCCCTCAGTAGGGTTCCTCAACTAGTTCAGCCTGCAGTCAATGCCAAAACAGGTTCTATGCTTTAGCACCCCGCCAAGAGAAGGAGGTCTCCCTAGATGTGGTCACTCGGATGTTGCGAGTTTTTCATATTAATGTTTATGCTTTGTTAGATTCGGGGGCTACTTTATCTTTTGTGACTCCTTATATTGCTATTACTTTGGAGTTAGTCCCCATACTTTGTCAGAACCATTTCAGTTTCTACTCATGTTGGTTATTCGGTTGTAGCTAGGCGGGTGTATAGAGGATGCCCGGTCACTATATTGCATAAAGTCACCCCGCAGACCTTGTAGAGTTAGCCATGACTAACTTTGATATTATTCTGGGCATGGATTGGTTGTATCCATGTTATTCTTCCATTAATTTTAGAACCCGCACAACGGAATTCCATTTTCTAGGTGAGTCAGTCTTGG
This sequence comes from Datura stramonium, assembly GCA_018107945.1. Taxonomy (NCBI): domain Eukaryota; kingdom Viridiplantae; phylum Streptophyta; class Magnoliopsida; order Solanales; family Solanaceae; genus Datura; species Datura stramonium. The sequence continues at coordinate 144,633 of JACEIK010003988.1, forward strand.
ATTGGAAGTGTAGTTCGACGGTACCTGTAGGTCATTTCATTTCATATCTTAAGGCCAGAAAGAGATTTCTAAGGGTTGCATGTATCATCTAGTTAAGGTTAAGGATGTTGAGTCTGAGACCCCGACTATCCAGTAAATTCCATAGGTGCGTGAGTATTCAGAGGTCTTTCCCGATGATTTTCCAGGTGTTCTTCCCGAGCGGGAGATTTATTTTTGTATTGACTTTCTACCCGACACATAACCTATATCTATCCCTCCTTACAGGATGGCTCCAGCCGAGCTAAGGGAGTTGAAGGATTAGTTGAAGGACCTATTAGATAAGGGTTTCATTAGGCCGAGCAAGTCTCCATGGGGTGCACCAGTGTTATTTGTCCAGAAGAAGGATGGTTCGCTTCGGATGTGCATTGGCTATCGGCAATTGAAGAAGGTCACCGTCAAGAGCAGGTACTCTCTTCCCAGGATCGATGATTTTTTGACCAACTTTAGGGTGCCAAGTGTTTCTCAAAGATAGATCTCATGTCCGGGTATCATCAGCTCAGAGTTCGGGAGTGTGATTACCTGAAGTCAGGATGCAGTATGGCCATTATATGTTTGTAGTTATTTATTTTGGAATAACAAATTCTCCTGCAGCTTTTATGGACCTGATGAATAGGGTGTTCAATCCATATTTGGACATGTTCGTGATTATGTTCATTGACCATATCCTTATATACTCTCGGTGTGAGGAGGAGCATACCACTCATTTGAGAATAATGCTTCAGACCCTTAAAGATCGCAGTTGTATGCCAAGTTTAGCAAGTACGAATTTTGGTTGAACTCGGTAGCATTTTTGGGCCATGTGGTATCGAGTGAGGGCATAAAGGTAGATTCTCAAAAAATTGAGGCGGTGAAGAATTGGCCTAGACCGGTGGATCCTTCAGATATTCAGAGTTTCTTGGGTTTAGTTGGCTACTATCAGAGGTTTGTTGAGGGTTTCTCATCTATTCCAGCACCTTTGACCAAGTTGACTCAGAAGAAGGTAAAATTCGAATGGTCGGAGGCTTGCGAGAAGAGCTTCCAAGAGTTGAAGACTCGACTCACTTCCGCATCAGTGTTGACCCTACCCGAGGGTACCAATGGATTTGTGGTGTATTGTGATGCTTTGAGAATCGGACTTGGGTGTGTGTTGATGCAGCAAGGGAAAATGCTAGCATTCGCCTCGAGAAAGTTGAAGATCCATGAGAAGAATTACCCGACCCATGATCAAGAGTTGGTCGCGGTGGTGTTCACATTGAAAATATGGTGACATTACTTGCATGTGGTCCATGTGGATGTGTTTATGGACCCCAAGAGCTCATAGTATGTGTTCACACAGAAATACCTCAATCTACATCAAAGAAGGTGGTTAGAGCTACTCAAAGATTATGATATGAGTGTTATTTACCATCCGGGTAAGGCTAATGTGGTGGCGGACGCACTTAGTAGACTCTCAATGGAGAGTGTGTCCCATGTGGATGAAGGAAAGAAAGAGCTGGTGAAAGATGTGCATCATCTCGCAAGGTTAGGAGTTAGGTTGGTTGACTCTACCAATGGCGGTGTTGTTGTTCAAAGTGGATCCGAATCATCCTTGGTGACTTATGCGAAGGCTAGAGAAGACGAGGACCCGATTTTGGTAAAGTTGAAGGAAGTTGTTCGAAGTCAAAAGGTGGAGGTCTTCTCCCAAGGGGGAGATGGTGTGTTTTGGTAAAAGGGTCACCTATGTGTTCCAGATATTGATGATTTGAGGAGCCGGATATTGCTTGAGGCCCATGGATCCATGTATTCCATCCATCGGGGTTCCACCAAGATGTATCATGACTTACGGGATATATGATCTGGGGCATATTTATATGCCCAAGTGATACTCAAATGCATCGTTTTTGCCTTGTTTATCCAACAATGTTTGTAAATTCTCATGTAAATTGTAGGAA
>JACEIK010003989.1:81764-124368 GCA_018107945.1 Datura stramonium
GTCTAACATTCTACATTGGCATAACATGGTGCTAGCCAATCCATACCCATAATTGCATCAAAGTCGATCATCTCTAATTCTACCAAATCTGCTAAAGTCTTGAGACCAACAACCTCTATTGTGCACCCCCGATAGACTCTTTTGGCTATGATTGAATCACCAATGGGTGTGGACACCGAAAAAGGTCGCCGAAGAAATTTTGGCGCGATACCGAACTTTCGGGACACTAATGGTGTGATATAGAAAAAAGTGGAACCTGGGTCTATCAAAACATAAACAGAATGAGATGTCCATCATACTTGTCATAACATCTGGTGATGACTCTAACTCCTTTCGTCACGATAAAGCATAAGTCTAATCCAGACCGGTGCTTGAGCTGGATGCCCCTGGTCTGCCTCGTCCTCTGCCGGCTGAAATTGAGGGTCTAAGCCCTGCTGGGGCACATGACCCTACTAAAGATCTATCCTGTCGGTCCTGACCACTCTGACCCCTGAATGGACAGTCTCTCATCATGTGACCCTCTTGTACGCAAGCATAGCCTACCATAGAACCATACCTACAGGCTCCAAGATGAAGGCGACTGCAAATAGGGAAAGGTGGCATAATGAGTCTACACTGCTCTAACCCTCTCTACTGTTGTGGACCCGATGGTCGCGAACTCTCGCCGAGTCCTGACTTCCCCCAACGACCTAATCTGCCACCTTGCTACTGCTGTGAAAGTGGGGGTCTGGGTGGTCTATCTTACAGTCATGGCCTGGGTCCACCTTGTGACTCTGCCTAAGTATCACTAGGTAAAGCGCTGTGGTGCTACTCCTGGCTTGCCCTTGCTATCCTTCACTGTCGCTTCCCGATCCCTTCTATATTCTGAGAAAACGCCTGGATACGGGCGATATCCATGACCTTTTGTAGAATAGCCGTAACACAGGTCTCTACATTCTCTAGAAGCAGCCCCATAATGAACCAATGCACCATAGTTGGCATGGTGTCAATGAAAGCTGGTGCATATAGGGCCAAGGAGTCGAATCTCATAGTGTACTCCCAAACACTCATTGAGCCCTACTCCAGGTGCCAGAATTGATCAACCTGGGCCATTAGGATTTCTCATGGCAGATAATGATCCAGGAAGGCCACTGAAAAGCTGGACCAAGTCAGAGGAGGAACATCTCTATCTCGGGACCTCTCCCAGCTCTCGTGCCATAATATTGCTATGTCCCATAGTCGGAATACTACCAACTCAACTGACTCTGCATACGTGGCATGCATTACCCTGAAAATCCATTGCGAATGGTCCAAGAAGTCCTACGGATCCTCGTCTCGATCCGTCCCTGTGGAATGCAGGGGGCTCAGAGCAAGGAACTCTCGGACCCTCGAACTACCCGGTCCTGCTGAAGAATAAACAACCACGGGCGCCACTGGCTGTTCTGCACAGCCATTATCTAAACTATCATGAAAATAGCACTCATGACATCCTGGTTCGAGGGCATCGGAATAGAAACTTATGGAGGCAGTGCCGTCACATTTTTCGCTCTGGATGGCTCCTGGCGTGGCAAAGAAGACTGGGGAGACCTATATGAAGTCTCCCTGGTGCCCTCAGATCGGGGTGACTCTGACTGAGGCACCCTACTAGTTCCTTCCCTTTCTGCAGTATCTAACTCTCAGTCAGTCGCGATCCGTCGTGCATCCCACATTTCTCTATATAAAAGCAGATTATAATAATCTTAGAGACTCATCTCTATACAGCATAGCTCTATAGCACGACTGGAAGAGAAAGAAGAGTAGCCATCCTAACATGCCTCGTAGCCTCCTGCCTATAGTATGTGGTACACAACAAATCTATAGACAAGACTCTACTTAGCATGGCTTGCAGACTCCCTGGGATACGACCTGCTCTGATACCAAGTTTGTCACGCCCCACATTAGGAGGCATGACTGGCACCTGGTTCCCTACTGGAAACTGACTGAGCTGGATGATCCTAAGCACTTTTGGTGCAGGGCTAATACTAACTCTTAAATCAAGAAAACAATGGGCTATATCTCGGCTGTAAACATGGCCCCGCCGACAAGGCCTTATAGCCACCTGTAAAAGCAAACAGCTAACCAGAAACAGATAGTAATAGGAAATCCTATACATGCCGACAAGACCACCATGATGTGTAGTTATAACTGAAAGGTAAATCAGTACTAAAGTAAGCTATGGCCGACAAGGCCGCTAACTAACAGCTAAACAAGGCCCCAAAAGACCAACACATAAACTAAAACACATTTGGGCCCCACGGGACCACCAACAGCTAACCACAGGGAAATAAAAACAATCTGCAAGCCTCTAGGAGTAATATAATGGTTGGAACAGGGCCCCGACCAACCCATAAACAATACAATCAAAAGAAGTCAACCTTCTATCTACAAGCTCCGGAGGAAAGGAGCTGACTAGTATGACAATCCTGGCTAAAAGCTAAGAGGGACCTGCTCCTCATCTATATGTACCTGCAGGAAAGTAATGCAGCGCCCCAGAAAAGGCGTTAGTATAATACGTACCGAATATGTAAGGCAATGATTGTAAATAACTAAATTAAAGAAATGAAATTGAGAATAAATGAGAGAGAGGGATAGAGATCATAATGGAATATTTGAACTTTCTATCATCTAATTTATCAATAACTAAGGCAAACAAGAACCTTACCTGGCCCCCATAAGCCGGAAGGTACATCCAGCACAGAATAACCCACTCAGGGCTCCCGTAAGCCCTAGTGGTACACTACAATCTATACACCCCTAATAAGGTCATACTGTATCATCTAATAACTATAGCCATCCAACCCATCCCCTGGGTCCGCAACTGAGCCCGCTCGGCCCCTAAACTGTAGTTGTGTCTGAGTTTGGTGGACTCCTGCTGTTTGTACCCCAGGTACCGAACTCGACGGGGTGTGACGATATGACATAAAAGTATTCCAACCATAGAATGGACTGTATGAGGACCTAGGACCTTATCCTCGTCCCTCATGGACGGCATACCGCTACTCGAAGCGACGTCATCTAGCCCCTCGCGGGTGTCGACACAGCTAGTAACCGCGGGGTTGGTTATGGAAGGTTATACATGGCATAGTTAATCCCAAATTAAACATGGAATGTTGGTCTCTGCTAATAACAACAACTAATCACAATTCATACATTGCTGGTTCACTTACTAGGATTTAAACTGAGCTACAATACTGAAGAAACTAACTTGCCGAAGGAATATGCCTTAACATACCTGGATTAGTGATTTCTGCTTAACTGGCGAGTATCATATTATATTCAACAGCTCTTCTCAATTGAAATCGTTCTACTAGGAGAATGAAACTAGTTTCCGTACTAAATTTAGCAGAAATGACAACTATATATATAAATATTAACTATATCTCAACTCGATGAAACTCGATCAAAAACATGTAATTTCTCGAAAGCCCAAAAGGGAGAAATGCTTACTTGAAACATGTGATCATATAGGAATTAGTTTGGAGCAATTTCAACTACTTTGACTCGGTGGGGTTACGATTTTCCAGGCAAATTTTGTGAAAATAACTCTGTAGTAATGCTCCCTACAACCTTAAACTTCCATACCCGAAGTTAATTTTAATTTGGGCAACGTTTCATAGCGCAAATGGAGGTAATTTAATTGAAAATGGTGTTCTCCCCTTCTCTGGTTGTGGTACGATTTAGTTTGAAGTGAACAATGAAAAGCATTTTGAACTTATATATAACATGGGCGGTGGAAACGAAGTGCGACGCACGGACCCCAATACCAATCCTTGACTGTGTCACGTAGCCAACTCGCCATGGAGTGTCATGCCACGTTGCCCCTTTGAGTGGTCCGGCCTTCTCTTGGTACGATCGACTCAGTGCTTGTTTGACCTTTCCCGAGCCTTTTCGTCGTATTGTACTCTAAAATGTAACCAACGTACGAAAAGGCCGTCAACGATAGAAACTTACGGGGTGTATGACCTTCCCCCTTAGAAACATTCGTCTCGAATGGTAACTTCAACTTACGGAACCTTTATTCTTTTAACCCACCCTCTCAACCGGGGTTATAGGTTGGGCTCCAGTGATGCTCATTTGGAGTATGTCGGTTATGAAAATCTCCACTTTCATATTTTTATGATGTGATTTATAGTATTTTGTACATGGACCACCGATCAGTTTATGAACTTTATGATTGCAAACATACTCAGCTTTATGTTTATATTTTAAACCTTAGGTAAGTATACTTCAGTTCACTATAAATCTCACGTTTTATGACTATAGAATTAATTATTATTTTTAGCATGATTTCCTTTCTGTCATGATTTGTATTCCCCATACTCAGCCATTTTAAAGTACAGGCCACGTATTTTGTTCTATATCATCTCATGATATAGGTTTGGGTGTTTAGTCTCATCCACCTTTGCTAGATACGCTCCTATCACGATCAACTTCGATTGGGTATGTCCTTATCATCAAGGAAAAGATTTTTATTGTATGCTTTCTTAGTCATTTAATTTTTCATATTTTGTAGAGCTAGTTGGGAACTTTTTGTCCCTTCATCTCCTCAGATTTTAGAGGCTTTTAGATAGATATGTTCTATATGTTTGGAATATTTGTTTATGTTGTTCCGAATTAACATTTATGGATACTTTAGACTATTCGGTGTAATGATATATCTCTTTATTAGAGTTCGCTCGATTTTGTTAGCTTATGTCATATGAATTCTTGTACCATGGGTTAGTTTGGAGTCATTCGTGGTTCTATGCCCATGTTGCATCGGAGTTTAGAAGTGTCCTAGGGTGTGTAAAATTCATATTAAGTAGAGTATTTTCCTTGGGTATGAAGTGCGGCACACTTATGAGGAAGAGAGGCTACGGGAACGTTCTTAGGAAAACATCCCTTCTTTCATGTTTTTGTATCATGATAAAGTCTTAATCTTCTAACTCTTGCTATACGCATTTACAGAAAATGCCTCGTAGAAAAGACAATGGATTGAGAAGCATTAATGAGAACCAACCGGCTCAACTAGCGCCAACAAACCCTCTGAATGAATAAGTTACGCATGTAGTGTCCAGGGCTGCCTTCCAGATATTGGCATAGGCCATGGCTGCTCCGGTCAGCAATTGTGGCAGTTGCACCCGTGAATCTAACAAGAATGCTTGACTACAAGTGTGTGAGACTTCACATCAGTTAGACCACCGGTGTTACATGGTTCAAAGGTGGATGAGGATCCACAAGATTTCTTTGATGAGGTCCAGATGATCATCCAGATCATGCATATTACGAAGAGGGCAATGCAAGCTTGGAATCTTATCTGCTGAAGGGGGTAGCACATCCATGGTATAAGTAATTGGAAGGAGGATCGTCGGGCAGTACTGACTCGATTGATTTGGATGAGTTAAGTGATAGCCTTCTGGACAGGTTTTTCCTTATGAGTTGAGGGAGGCAAAGGTGGAGGAGATCATTAACTTGAAGTAGAACTCAATGTCATTTCAAGAGTATTCACTAATGTTCATCCAGTTGTCTAAGTATGCTTCGAGGAAATAGTTCTTAAGGCCAAGGCTCAAATGAGTAAATTTGTGTCGAAGTGTCGGACTTGGTCATCAAGGTAGGACCTCTATGCTTATCAGTGATGTGGATATCTCTTGACTCATAATTCATGCTCAACAAATTGAGGAAGAAGTTGAACAACGAAGGAGAGGGAGACCAAGAGGGCCACAACGGGACCAAAGGTGATAAGAGGTCAACACATTCATCTTCTAGCATCCCATCCCCAGGACCCAGGTGATAAGAGGTGTAGAGCACCAGGCTCTAGAAGTCTCAGGGAAGCATGTCTGAAGGACACTTTCCCAGCATGCAAGAATGTAATACCTCGAAAGTCCTTAAGATCGGACCGAGTTCAAGGCTGAGCAAATAGGAAAATATTTCTCGGGTGGGAGGAATCATCCGGTGACCCACTGAGGGAGACTTCACGAGAGTCATTAAGTAACTCGTGAAGTGAAGGAAAAAATTAATTGAAGACTCGTGGTTTAGGGGTGATAATAAAGGAAGCAACGAGTCGTGATGTGATTCACCACTCGTAAAGTTGGTTGGCCGGGAGGCTGTGTTGGGAACTCAAAGTGCAGAGCGTATCTTGAACGACTTGGACTAACGACTCATTCGGTACACCACAAGTCATGAAGTCATTTGTGGTGGCTGGCGGTGTCCAAAATTCCTTCATTTTAATAAGGGTATTTTCATAATTCCTAAGCTCCTAGGTCCTAAACTAAATCATTTTAAAACTTGGCTGGGAGTTTTAAGAGTACTTAACCTATCCTAAGCCCTTACATCTCATGCATGAAATATTTAAGAGTTTCATTGGAGATCAAGCTAGAGAACCCCTCTTAGTTCTTCCCCAAATCTATTGGGAATTCAAGGAAGGTTGTGAAATCAAAGAACCCAGTACGTAGGGTTATGAATCAAAGTTTTCTTCGCTCTCATGACCAAATCCATTCTGAATTCATGAATTCAGGTGTATGATTCCATGGGGTTTCAACCCAATTGATGAAATTCTCTATGTATCTATTATGGTAAATTCTATTCACGTTTCTAATGATGTTTTAAGATTAATGGGCATATTTTATATTGATTTTGATTATAACTTATGATTTCAAAGTTTTAAGAATATGATGCCCAATTATGCAAGTTTAAAGAAAAATTGAGATTATGATCTATGTTTTCAAGCATGATGAGATCTCTATTATGAAAATATGATTATGAATTTACCATGTATATATCCATGATTTTTTACTATAAAGTCTATTTCAAAGCATTCTTAACACATGGTTTTGGAGTCTAGACTCCCACTCAAGCTTGTGGTATTGTTTGAGCAAAGACTCCTCATGTTTAAGTTTTTAGATTATGTATTTAATTTTATGATCAACCGTTGAAAGATGATGGTTCAACCCGTTGAAAAACGATGGAAACATATGCGTGTTTTGGAGTAGTATCTAGCACTGAGTTGGCTAGGGGTCCAACTAACCAGAGCCTTAGAACTATGTAGCAACGTAGGTATGTTCAGATTCTTGGGACCAATATAGTGATCTTCCCCTGCCCCAAAGGGGTCTTAAACGATATCGATATCATGGTAGTGCCCTTAGCCCTGGCAAGGCTTTGGATGGCTCTGCTCACTTGAGTGTAATAGTCAAGACCAACGTAAGCTCTATCGTGGTAATGTTGGTTATATGACGAACCTCCTATTGTTCCTCATGATTTCAATTATGCATGTTCATTAGTTATGATATTGTAATTTCAAGTGCCCCCATCGAAAAAGAACCGAAAAAGAAAAACCAACGGGTGGGGAATCATGCTCAACTAAAAATTTCCCTCAACCAATACCTATCAAGCACTAAATTCACCATAAATCAATTAGGACACAAGAATTTTGAAATTTCCTCACCCCGCATTTGAATCATGCTATGTCCCCAAAGCTTCCAATTAACATTCAAAAAGGTGAAATACTCCCTGGGGCCTCTAGGCCTAGCTAATAGCATATGTTTCTTCATTTTGAATAGGATATTGCATGTTATCCCGGTGGGAGTGCAATTGGTGGATTCGGCTAAAAGCCCAGTACTACGAGTTGGTCGAATCCTCGTTAGTTTTTGAGGTTAAGTCAATGCAGGATGAAGATCCCATACTGCTTAAGCTAGAAAAAGCAGTTCTAAGTAATAAAGTGGAGGCTTTCTCTAAAGGGGGAGATGGTATGCTTCGTTATCAGGGCAGACTATGTGTTTTGAACGTAGATGACTTGAGACAACGAATACTAGCAGAAGCATACAACTCAAGATATTCTATCCACGCATGTGCCACTAAGATGTACCGTGACCTATGGGAAATCTACTGGTGGAACGACATGAAGAGGGACATTACAAAATTTGTGGCTAAGTTCCCAAACTGCCAGCAGGTTAAAGTTGAACATCAGAGACCAAGGGTTGTGACTCAAGATATCAGCATACCCATGTCTCACAACCCGAACAAGGCTCGGATCGCAATATGGGACAGGAGCCCCGACAAACGCAAGTCGACCAATGGCATAAGCATACATCTAACAGATCAATAAACTAAAGAATCAACAAGATAAATCATGAAAGTCTAAATTTAACTAAACAGTAGATTACACAATGCAGAAAATTTGAATACATCCATATGTCACAAAAGGCCTCTAAACATGACGAGTTGATAGGACACAACCCCCAACTAACTCAAAAAGCTGAAACTGTAAATACATAGAGAAAGTCTGAATAAGTATAGTGCACGGGAGACTGGAAGAATCACCAACAACACTCGATAATATCTCGAGAAGACTTACTATGAATGGGGAGTGAGCACGAGAAATGCGAGTCGTGTATCGTGAAACGATACAACATAAATATGCAGGTAGTACAGGATGTACTGAGTATGTAAAAAATGAAGTAAAACCGCTTAAGTAAAATCATTTAAAGACAATGCACATTGTAAAACTATAAACATTAAGAATGCGAGAAGTGGACATATGCATTATTTCTAAAATCATGATCTCATCTAACGTAACATAACATCATAACTGAATCAATTAACTCAAGCTAAAATATGATATTTATAAGTAAAATTGAACATTGAGTCAAACATTCTCTAGAACATGTATCAATGTATAAGTCTCAAGAATAGTAGACATACATTAATCAGAGACCAATGGAGAACGTCACTATAACTTCACATTAAAACCCATTAGTTATTTATTATACTCAAGATAAGTACATCATCAAAACCTTTCCAGGAGCAAGGACATTATGATATCGATATAGCTAAGGCATGAAGGATACTCAAAATGGAGATCCCAGTAATATATATATATATATATATATATATATATATATGTATGTATTTATGTATGTATAGTATAAAACGTGGGCGCATAGTTCTGAGCCTTAGGGTAATCGACCCTTAGCCTGCTCGGTGCTAGCACTACTCCCAAAAAAAATGCATATGCTCTACATCATTTTGTAACGAAGCTCAACATTGTCTATTGATGAAGCTCAATAATCAAATACATCTCAAATATGAAATCATGCATATTTGAAGCTTTAGTTAAAACATACCACCAGGCGAAAGATAATTGGTAGCCTTTGCTCCAAAACCATGTGGTAAGCAATTCGGAAAATCATAATTCATACTTGACATGAGGACATTTCCCAAAAGCTTTATCATGCTTGAAAATACACAAATCACATCGAAGACATGATTATAAACATGGGTAGCTTTAAAATATTCTTTTCATCATAATATCTCATCATCATCATACATTCATCACAAACTTCATATTTCATGAACTTCTCATAAATGGTCTTTTTAATTCTTTAAAAAGCTGGGAACATGATTTTTGATTTAAAACAATATAAAACTTTCCCATTCTTCATAATTCATTAATAGAAACATAATTGAATCATACCTATGTATAGAATTAGGAATTTCATGCATTGGTCTAAAACCCCATAAATTAGACATAAGAAATTCATGATATAGAGAGTGATCGGGCATGGGTGTGAGAGTAGTCACCAATTCATATCCATACATACCTGATGGTAGCTGATTCTTACACTTCTTTAAATGCCCAATACAAAATTGAAGAGAAATTGAAGAACACTAATCTTAATCACCCTCTCTCACCTTCTACCTTGCATGCATGAATGAATATGGCCTAAAATTAACTTAACCCCTTTAAAAGTCATCATTCATAACTCAAAATGACGTAGTTTAGGCCTTAGAAACATAGGAATTATGGAAAAGCCCTTACTAAATTAGCAAAAAATAGCTTTGCCAGCTGGTCCCAACGAGGGACTACTGCCTCCCCTTTGGCCACATTCATGTGATTCTTGAGTCCATTTCAATCAGTCTCACTGGAAATAGCAGCAGGAAGACTGTGACTCTGTGCCTCACAGACACGATGTGGTGGCTCACTGTTCGTGCTCATCCTGAAATAAAATTTTCCCTGCTAGGTCATGACACATCCCATGAATGCGGGGGCTGACCATAACTCGTAGGACCCTCTCGTTATGTCCAATGTACCATTTCTCCTGTTTACTCAAACACCACTCCCAACGACTGATCTAATGAGTCGTGGGGCCTAACTACATTCATGGTCATGCCGTAGGGGATCTCATTTCCCAAATGTCAAACCTTTCCTCCCGCGCCTCCCCATGAGTCACCTCCCGACTCATGGGTTGCTCTCACGGGTTACCTCACGATCCATCGATGCACGGTGCGGATTTTTTAAATTTTCTCTATTTCAACTCCGAGTGCGATCTTTGGGCATCCCGGGGTATAACACCACAGTGGGAAGTGATTATGGACTTCATTGCAGTTCTACCTCGTACTCATCGACAACATGATTTAATTTGGGTGATAGTAGATCGGATGACAAAGTCGGCCACATTTCCTCCAGGTTAAAATTACAAACTCGGCGGAGTATTATGCTAGGTTGTACATTCAGGAAGTAAATAATACTGGATGGGGTTCCCTTGTCCATCTCATTTAAGATAAGTACCCGGATCACCTCACGTTTCTGGAATTCACTTCGGAAAGGACTCGGTACTCGGAGTCAAGCTCAACACAACTTTTCACCCTGTGAACCGGATGGACAAGTTGAGCGAACCATTCAGAACTTAGAAGATATAGAAACATGTGATCGACTTCAAAGGGTAGTTGGGATCACCTACCTCTCTCTTTGAGTTTGCATACAACAACAACTATCACTTGAGTATTCAGATAACCTCGTTTGTGGCATTATATGAGTAGAAGGTTAGGTCTCTGTAAGGTGGTTTCAAGTTGGAGAAGCTACCTTGATAGGACCAGCTCATTTCATGAGGCTATGCAGATAGTGCAACTTATCGAGGAAAAGGTTGAAAATAGTTTCAGTTGCTAGAAATCCTTATGCATATGTGAGGAAGAAGTAGAATTTTACGTGGATAATTGGGTTATCTGAAGATTTCACCTATGAAAGGGGTGATGAGGTGGAAAAGAAAAGGCTTAGTTTGAGGTATGTAGGACCCTATAGGATTCTGAGGTGAATTTTCAATGTGTCCTATGAGTTAAAATTACCTTCGGAGTTAGCATCTGTGCACCAGAGTCTTCCATGTCACTAATGAAGAAGTGCATCAGTGATTCGACCTCAGTTATGCCACTAGACAGTGTGGGAGTGAAGGATAGTCTCTCTTACGATTAAGTCCCACTTCAGATCCTAGATCATCATGTTCATACATTGGGAAAAAGGAGGTTGCTTTAGTAAAAGTCTTGTGGAGGAACCAGCTAGTTGATGGGGCCACATGGGAAGTAGAAGTACACATGACTACTAAATATCCCTATTTATTCCTTCAGTTCAGTTTAAGCATCAGGTATTAAATTCCTCGGCAGTACTCTATTCAGTTCCATACTCATTGACTCTATTCATATTTTCAGTGTGCACACTAGTTGCATCAACTGAGTTAGTATGCACATTCCCGAGTTCAGGTTAGTCATTTCTTGAGGAAAATCGGTTGTAGTTCGGCAAAGGAATTGCGGCTATTTTCCCAATTTCAAGCAATTTTAGCATTCATTTGAGGATGAATGATCCCAAGAATATATTGTAACCCAAAACGTTCATACACCAAACTCGGACTTTTCATAAAAAACCTAGAAGAACCAGAAAATTTTTTTTTTTCTTAGGCGGCCGGAGAGCGAGAGTCGTTGTCAGCTGCAGGACCCGTTATCTGAGTCATCGTCAGCCCTACAGGAAGTCCTTCTTGAACTAATGAGCCCAGTAATGATTCATGGAAGAGACCAACGACCATCCTATTAAGCCATTGGAAGACGTCCGAGAAGGTAAAATCAATTCTAGTAGCGAGGGCGGCAACAACCCACTATTCCACATAATGAGTCGTCTCTTCCATCGGTGAGCCAAGTCTAGAAAATCTCAGTGGACAAGACGAGTGGTGACAACGACCCATTGGCCAGACCAATGAGTTATTGTGTCGCTCGTTGGTAGGAGTCCAAGATCGAGGTTCAAAAAAATCTCTCTAGTGAACACGAGAGGAACCAACGACCCGTTGGTTCATCCAACAGTCATTGTCCCTCCCATTGGTTGGTACTAGTAAGCTCGGATTTTAGGCCTTGGGACTAACGATTGGACCGAATGAGTTATGGTGTCAACCAACGACTCATCATCTGACTTGTTGAATCCCAATGGCGAGTTTTCAGGACTTTTTTAGGGGTATGTTCATAAATTCCCACCTTTTTAACCTAAACTAAGTCATTTTGGGCACGTTTTTGAGAAGAGAATAAAAGGGGTGATCGACTTAATCCCTCTCATTTCTCTCACTTCATGATTTTCAAAACGTAGAAGTTCTAAATAAAAAGTGCAGAGCTAAGCTAGGGCTTCCAGTTTCCTTCAAGACTTCTCTGGAATTTCTCCAAAGGATTTTACTTCTGGTATGTGGGAGATTTAAAAGGGAATTTCCCTTTCCTTGTGCCCCAAGTCCTTTTAAAATTTCTTATCAATTCTAGCCCTAAGATTTGAGTTAGGGTAGAACATGACAGTTACAATTAGAATCTTATGGGTTGTTGCTCAAATGAATTCTTGATTTGTTTCCTCTATTGATAGTGATCATGTGCTATCTTCATGGGATATGGTTTTAGCCTAATTCTATGAAATCTAAATCGGGTCTTACATAGTTGACAAGATACTATTGTTGCTTGACTCTATTAGTTCATGAATTTCCATGTGATCACCATCATGTGAGTTCACAGTAAGTTTGCATGTTAGTATAATCTCAGTAAGAAATTGACATTTTTATTATCTTTGATGTCAGGTGATCGGTTGGCAATAGTCAGATCTTGAGGATTTCAGTTCATTAATACCCTCTAGTTTCAGTTATCAGTTAGTTCTCTAGACGAGTTGTGACACTTCCAAGATATGCAGCTACGAACAATCATAGAACCATCATTATCGAGTTATGTCAGTTAGTTCTTTCGAATGTTACGATGCTTCCCGAGATACAACTCGACTAGTCTTAGAACACCAGTTTTTAGTTATTAAGTTAATAGACTCTAAGGTTACTTTCAGGTTAGTATTCCTGACTTAGTCCAGGACCCGACATCGAGCTACCAGCATAGTAGTCAAGTTAGAACTATCCTATGGGTGTAGTGCCAAACCGGCGGATTGGGGTTCTAGCGCATCTAGGTTCCTATAACTACACTTGCATAGGTTATTAGCCCAAATGGGCTCAGACTTATGATAGCAGCTCAGCCACTCTACCCTAGAAAGGATAGTAGCCTTTCTCCGATAGGGTGTATACATCAGACTCTACATCTAGCTCGAGGAGTGAGAGTGATATATCAGTTATAGATTCTCCCACTTGTCGATGCAGTTCAATTCGGCTCGATCTGGTTAGCTCCATTGACCACCTTGTTCTAGGACATGTTTATGACCTCTAGTCAAGGTTTAGAGTTATGGGTCATCATTTATCAGTACTCAGTATCAGTTGGTCATTTCATGTCATTTCAGCTCACTCGCTTATTGTATATCTCACTTTTTCAGTATATTCAAAATACTAACACATACTTTCTATGTTGTATCATATTATGATACAAGCACACATTCTCAGTCTCAGTATTGTCAGTAGTTTCTTCTCCAGCAATTTTAGTAGCAGCATTACTTGGTGAGTCCTTATCTTGAGGACGATGCGCTTTTAGTAGTTCTTATTTATTTATATTTTATAGTTAGGCTGAGGGGGCTTGTCCTAGTAACTCATCGGTTAGTAGTTTGCTTTAGAGACACAATTGTTCAGTATTCTTTTCAGTTATCTTTACTCTTTTCAAATTAGTATTTGTTTATGATAATTGTGATTTTTATACAGCTTCCGCTTATGTTTATGGTTTACCGGTGTGATGTTATACCATGTGTTGGCTTGGGGTCACTTGTTGCACCAAGTGCAGGTGTCTCATCCATTGTGTAGACTAGTCATGACAACATCATCGTTATCATCATCATCATCTTTATCAACTGCATCTATCACCACTATAGGCTCATCATTATCTAATGGCTCCTCAAATGTTGGTCGCACCTTGCATATCATCATGGAACTATCTATAAGTGGGTACTAATCCTCTAGTGCAGTCATCTCCTTAATAGTCACTTGGTCTGTCCCCAATCCCCAATTGTAGAGTTAGCATCCTGAACGTGCGACCTTTTCTACCGTCATCTCGACGTCGCACTCTATTCGAAGTAGATCCGGTTTTGAATATTGTAGTTGGCTCCTTGACCTTCGTAACATCTATCATCTTTCTCTCCAAATGCCACGCTGGTGGTAGGTGGAGCCGTCTTCTCTTCCTCGTGAGCTCCCTCAATAACTAGGCCGACAAGCTGCGATAATAATTTTTCCAACGACAATTATCCTTGGACCTCTGCATGATGTCCCTAGGCACTACTGTAACGTTAATTGGCAACCCCTTCATAAATATGTACACCAATACTATCCTCTTTTGAGTGATCTCAGTGGTATGTCTTCTGTGGAGGAGTATGGCATAGACCAACATAACCCAAACTCTGGCCTCCTTGGTCAAGTAGGAGAATGAGAGTGTCGAACACCAGTCTAACTTTGTGCCCCTGCGACAATTGAATGATATCCACACAATATGTGGCGGATGTCACAATATGGGGATTCTCAAGCAATAAGAATACATCTACGGGTCCACACTGGCATGCCAAGAAATGCATTGAAGGACCTGGCAGTGAAACAAACCACTTAACCACGCACACTGGTCTTTTTGATCTCTCCATAAGAAGTGTTCTGATTGGAATAAAACTCCCTCACTAAGGTGAGGTTGCACTCCTCACAGCTCAGAAAATACATAATCTATCCCCAATTCACAGACGGTGTCATGAATAGAATGGAATTCAAGTGCCAAACAGCCTTCATCAATCCAATTGTTCGGGACATATTTAGCTTCTTTCTGAGCATTGAACCATTGGATCCATGCTCCTCCATAGGTTGAACTCCAAACCTCCTAGCGGGGTTCCTTTGAATTGAGTAACTCGATGCAACTCTTTTTCCTAAGCCTTTTGAGTCCTTTTCTCAAAGTTGCTACCTCCTTGCCTTTATTTGCACGTCATGCCATAGGACCTGCCAACAAAAATCAATACAAAAATAAAATAAGTTCATGAACACCAATGTAACACCCCGTAATTTCCTTAGACAGGTCTGAACTTAAAAATGAAAAACCAAAAAGAAACCAGAAATTTTTTACCTCAGAACGGCTCAACCAATGAGTCATTGTCAGGACCAGTGACCCATTAGGAAGTCGTTATCAGTTTTGCAAATTTTCCCTAAAGTACCAATGATACATGAATGACTCATCGTATGAAGTAATGAGTCATCATGTCGATCATTATGTCAGCCTAGCAAACACAGTCTAATCCTTCTCCCATAATCCAAGCAATGAGTCGTTATAATGACTCATCCTGAAACCGTTAGAAGGTATCCAGAAAATGCTAAAGTCACCTCAGTGAAAGCGAGGTGAAAACAATGACTTGTTGTTTTAGTTAGTGAATTAGATTACACACGTATTTAGTTGGGTGAGATATAGAATCTGTCTTTTCCTCCAGTGACAATGAGTGGAACCAACGACCCATTGTCCTATCTAACGATCATCATTCTCATCCGTTGGTCAAGTCTAGAAACTAGATATTTTAAGGGCTCGAGGACAAATGATTGGATCCCAACAGTCGTGGTCACAACCAACGACTCGGTGTGATCCATTGGGTCCTGACGGGCAGTTTTCCAAACTTTTCTCCAGGGGCATTTTTGTCACTTTCAACTTTTTTAGATCCTAAACTACATCATTTTGGAAATATTTTCAAAGAATTCTGAGGGTAACTAGTTCTTCTCCCTTATTCCTATTGCACCCCAGGCACGCGCAGCGTGTCTGCGATCATACAAGTAATACGGTGGCCCTTTTTCAGAGCCCGATGACGAACCCACAGGGACTGGAATAACTCAACAAATATTCAAGGTCAAGTGGTAATTTAAACTTCACAAGTGTTGGTAGAAGAGATTTTTGGAATTTTATAATTAATTCAAAGAAATTTGATCACAAAATACTCGAGAAACAATACAAGAAGTAACTATATTTAAGGCTTAATAATCATGCAATGCTACAATTCCCAATGGTTCAGTATGAAAAGCTTCACTTGTTGTCTCCAATAGCTAAAATGCGATGTTCATTATTTTTCGAACCTCTAAACATGACAAACTACTCTCACACCTACATCATTGAGAGGGGATGTGACGTCCTAATTCGGGAGCAATTTAACTACGTGGATGTGGTTTACAGAGTTTTTGCCCTCGATTATGGACTTTTGTACCTCTAATCATTCAACTGGACATAGCTTCACAACTACTTGCGGCGGTGATGTGACAATTCTAAGTCGGTGTCTAGCTCATCCCGTTTTATTAACCAAGCAAGGTAAATTAGGTATAATTTAAATCCTAACACTAATCCTATCGTAAAGATAAGAACATTCTCCCTACATTCTTATATTCTGGACTAGAGGTTACACTTTAAATTCTTTTATCTAAGATTAAGGCATTTGTTTTCATGGTGATCAAGCATAAAAACAATGATAATTAATAATGTAAGAAAAAAAACAACTAACAACTCAAACCAAGAAGAGAATTTAAGCATTTACATTCATATCTTGCACCCTCAACCCTAGAGGAAGGGTTTTCTCTACTCATGTTCGTACAAATAATTAAAAACATTTAAAGTAGAGTACTTACAAGAATAGGTAAAAGATATTGAAAATTAGTGAACCCTAGGTAGAGTTCTTCCTTTATCCCTTCGCTACTTTCCGTTGTTCTGAAGAAATTTCGTGATAAAAGATTTTAGGAGCTAAGTGTCCTATTTATACCAAGTGGAAAAATACATTTTTGGGCCGGCCATGGACCAGCTCCGAGGAATGCTTGCGGCCGGTTTAATGGCATGAGATGGACTGGTCGCGCATGCCCACTGGAGGGGATAGCATCAGCATTCCTTGTGCGAAGCTTGTGCGCATCGTCCGATGTGGCACGCTATTTCTCACACTTAGCGGCACATGGCATGGCATGGCCTCCATCGCACGGAAAGGCCTGGCGTGGCCATGGTGCCAACACCTGGCACCTTGTGATGAGCCACGCAAGTGTCACGGAGTTGTACAAGTAATATAGTGGCCCTTTCTAAGAGCCGTAATGTCAGACCACAGGGACTGGACTACAGGGTAAAACCTTTTCGAGTGTTAATTTACTATAACTCTAATAATGAAGACAACGATTTGTAAGAAAAGTTTTTTATATTTTGGAAACTATTTTATACTAAAGTGGAATATTTATACAATTGAGTACGAACTATGAATGTGAGCATGCTTGCTAAAGCGAGCGTGTAAAAAAACTAACTATCGATATACATAGTTTTTATTTTTCTCAAGTTGCTAGTCGGAACTTATGCCTTCAGATTAAAACTCTCGTATTTAACTTGACTTAAGAAATCATGAACCTTCCACCTACATTTTAAGTTGATAAAAAGAAATTCATGTTAAAGCCATACAAAACCGATTCCACACTTGACTAATACGACTTTCAAGTATATTTCTATCCCGAAGGTAAAGCAATTCCCAATTTTCCCAAACAAAGAACAGATCATATCCTATTAATTCACAACTTTCCGAGTTTCTTGCCCTCTCGGGTGAAAAGCCCAGGACATTTAGTTTACATTAACATTGGCCAGATATTAACGTAGTAAGAACAAAAATTAAATAGAACAACCATAGAAGAAAAGATGAAACAACCAGATAATCAACAATTACATTTCAATACAACAATTCATAACCTCAGCAAGAAAGGGATTTAGCCACTATTTATGGATTGAACATCATTAAATGAATGTTAATCATACCAAACAATTGAAAGAAAGAGAAGAGAAGGGATAGAGAAAGCCCTAAGAATTTTCGTCCTCACAAAGCACACTTTGTAACCCACGTTCTTGCTCCACCAAGTCAGAATATGGAAAATAAACCTAAGTGTGCTATTTATAATCATAGGAATTTTCCCGGAATAACAAACAGCGTGTCACGGGGTGCAACGCGGAGCATTGCCGCAATGTGGCCACGGCCCAAAAGGCCTTCTAGAAAGTGCCCGAAAATCGGCCTGGCACCCTGCCGCGTTGGCAGCGTGGCGCGCTTGGGCAGCGTTGCACACCTTGAGTGCCCGAAGCAACCCTGCCGTGGCACGTTACTTGCTTTCTGTGGGTGAACATGCCCAGGCAGCCTGCCTGCCGTAAAGCACGTTACCGACGCGCAGGTGGGCTGACCCCAGGCCTCCTCTTTGCCGCCGTTGCGTGTTTATTCCGTCTCCAAGCCTCTACTTCACCAACTCATGGATTAGCTCCTCAAAAATTATCAAAACCTACAAAACAACGGCTAATCATGTTGGTTAGTATAAAATCACACTTCCATAGAATTTACATGAGAATGTACAAAAATTGTTTGGATAAACAAGGCAAAAGCTATGCATTTGAGTATCAATTTGGCATATAAATATGCCCTGATCACCTACCCCACACTTAAAATCTTGTTCGTCCTCGAACAACCTTTTACCTCTCATGTAAATGAGATTCACACATAACTAATTTAACAAGACAATTCAAGATACGACTATGATGATTATTTAGATACAAGCTAAAAATAAGCATGTACGCTTTGATCAATGAAATGAAATACAACTATGTTAAGACTTCTTAACCTCAAGAATCGACTCTCAATCGAAGCAAACTCACGCAAATTAACTGATTAAGAGATCCCACATGAACTGTATCCTTCATTAAACGCCTTGCCCTCACGGAAAGAGAGTTACCCAATTTCACACACCAAAACACTTTTATATCACAACATGTGTGGGTACATAAATAGAATTTCACTCACTCTCACAAAGAATTCACATGCACCATGTAATGACCCATAAGCTTGCCCTTAGTATTGTACTCCACTAATTTGAGGATGTACTAATGTAAGATCAAGTAAGACTTTTTAGGTTGTAATGTACTCAGGTGTAGGTAGGTACTATTGTGATCAGTAATAGTGACTATCTTCCTAAGCGCTTTCAATACATCACGCCCTCGTGCGAACTTCCTTCCTTACTTCACCTTTTTATCCTTGGTAGTTTTTCTTTTCCTCTTTTGCTCCCCCCATTTCTTTTAGGCACTTTTAGCTCATTAGTAAGGAGTTGTATAAATAATTTTCATTCATTTGTTTTCTTACTCCTTACTAATATCTTCACTTTTACCCAAGTGCACCTTTGACCTTTCTCACTTTTTACAACTTCCACTTATCCTTTCTTTTCATTCTTCTCACTCCTTTCCTCTTTCGGATTTTTCTTCTTTCAGCGCTTAGGAGCTTTAGATCAAATTCAAGGCTAATGAAATAAAAATGGTTAAGCTTATGTTGCAGCTATCAAAAGAATAGGCTAAGTCTCCAGTAAGAGTACGACTAGGATTAATATTTCAAGGTAGGTAAAAACGAGGGATAAAGATTAGGTTCATTCAAAGAAATGCCTAAATCATCTCCTACACTTTACATCTTTCATTTCGTTTATATAATCACACCAGGCAAGTTCTAGACAATCCATAATTGCACAGAATACTCAAAACCTTACACTCATTGTACATACTCAATTCAAGAACACCCTTTTGCTTTTGGTTCAGCCAGAGACTCTTACTACGGCTAATCACAAGAATTTAAAAATTAAGCTTCAATCATATCGAGTCAAATTCAAGAGCCTAAGTGTCTCAAACAAAGTTATAAACTTGCATGCTTCAACACTAACTATACTTGCATCTTACAATCATATATAGCACATATGAAATATCAAGCATCCGTACCTACGGTTCAAACCAAAACCTATTGACTAATTTTCCTCAAGACGGTCGTCATCCATTCGTCGTCGGAAACAATCCCTAACTTTGACTAAAAACATTATAAAATCAACATAAAAATATACACAACATAAATAAAAAAACCCAAAAACAAAAACAAACTAAAAAAATAAAAAAATTTTATTCTTCGGTTCAAAGACTCCCCGTCGGAAAAGAACCGACAAGAAAAACCAACGGGTGATGAATTCATGCTTGACTCACAAATTTTTTTCAAATTTCTCCATTTTTTTCACACAAGCCTTATATTCACCAAGAATTTGTTAAGCACGAAAATTTTGAAATTTCCTTCATTCCCTCACCCCACTTAAATCATGCTATGTCCTCATAGCATCAATTTAATATTTAAAAAGGGTGGGAGATACTCCCTGAGGCCTTTAGGCCTAGCGACAACATGGTTTCCTTCAACTTTACGCAGGTGGGTGTTCGACCCCACACTTTTCTCTTCCATGCTTGTTAGCTTCCTCCTCCAAGGGTACTCAGACTTCCCCTCCATACGACCTTAACTTTCCACAAAAACAACAAAAGATCAAAAATAATTAAAGTAAGCCAAAAAATGCAAGAAATTAAATTGGTACCCATGGTACCCTTGGGTTGCCTCCCAAGCAGCGCCTAATTTTACATCGCGGCACGACGTATTACATTTCACCACTTTTTGCTCCTTGAGGATATGAATCTCACCCCTAATTGCTTCTCTAATTTCCTTTTATGCTCCCGGGTTGGTGGTGAAAAATTTTAAGGACCAAGCAATAGATGTCGCCTTTGACGTTTATTGGTCCTTAAGTAAGTGAAGTCATTCTGTCTATTGGGATCAACAAATTTCAGAATATATGGGGCTTGGTCCTCCTCTTGACATTTCTCCATAAGCTCGGAAGACTCTATTTCTATTTCGTCAACCAAACTTAAGGTAGAAAAATGCTTGGTGAGGTCCGTGCCTTGATTCTGAAATTGCAATGCAATTGACCTCCTTACTTGTATACACCTCTTCTCCGCATCAACATCTATCTCTCCAGTATTGTCAAATGGGTATACTTTTTATCTCTTCTCCCGTTTTGAACGAATTTCCTACAAGTATGAGCTCATCAGGGGACACTCAAGAGGTGTTAAATGTCGGGCTTCATCGAAAAGTTCACCCTCATCTTCCTCTTGTAATTCCTCTTGACTATCACCTACAACGCCATCCTTGCAATTGATCGCAAGCGTCAGCCCAACCATCATCTCCACGTGAATTTATTGCTCATCCTCTTTGAATCTGCATTCTCCTCTTCGACTTATCAATGTTCTTTATTGCCTCCTTCACTGCGCTTTGCAAGTTGCTCAAGGAGTTGTTCCAGCATGTCTTCTAATCGGTCTTGGCGTCCCAAATCCTCATTTTCAGCATGCCTGTATTAATCAAAAACAACAGAAGGATCATAGTAGGGGTTCGTGGAAAGGGGAATATGCATTCGGACAGCCAACCCACTGGCCATCTTGACCACCACATATATTGCATGTCATTACAATGTTGCCACCAGTGGTGTCCTCCGAAATTCAGAAAAGGTTCGTCAAAATATGAATATTCATCATTTAAACCATTTGCGTTCCCGATGTCATGTCCAGTGATCGAAAACAATCAAAAATATTGAAAGAAATAAAATCAAAGAACCGTTGTCAACGCTTGCATAGAATTCGTTAACTAACACTTAAGAAAAATTTTGGCAATTGCCAGTCCCCGGCAACGGCGCGCAAAAACTTGATGAACCGCAAGTGTACGGGTTGTACAAGTAATATAGTGGCCCTTTTTAAGAACTGAATGTATGAACCCAGGGGGTGAGACTCTGGGGTAAACATAGTGTTAATTGCTATAACTTAATAATGAAGACAACAGTGTAAAAAAATGTTTTTATATTTTGGAAACTGTTTTTATACTAAAGTGGAATATTTATACAATTGGAGTGAGCTATGAATGTGAGCATCTTGAGGCTAAACTAACATGTAGAGAAATTAAATATCGATATACATGGTTTATCTTTTCTCCGGTTGCTAGTCGGAACTTATGCCTATGGATTAAAACTCTCATGTGCTTAACAGAATCATGAACCTTCCACCTACATTTCTGTGATAAAAAGAAATTCATGTTCTAGCCATACAAACCGATTCCACACTTGACTAATACGACTTTCAAGTATATTTCTATCCACAGTAAATCAATTTAATTTTCCCAAACCAGAAAAGATCATATCCTATTAATTCCACCAACTTTCCAGTTTCTTGCCCTCTCCGGGTGAAACCGGACTTTTTAGTTACATTAACATTGTACATATTAACGTAGTAAGAACAAGAATTTAATAGAACAACCATAGAAGGAAAGATAAAACAACCAGATAATCAACAATTACATTTCAATACAATAGTTCATAACCTCACCAAGAAAGGGATTTAGCCACTCATTTGTGGATTGAACATCGTTAAATGAATGGAAATCATGAAAACAATTGAAAGAAAGAAAGAAAGGGCAGAAGTTAACCTAAATTTTCGTCCTCTGGCCCCACTGTAACCCACGTTCTTGCTCCACCAGAGTCGAATATGGAAAATAAACCTAAGTGTGCTATTTATACTAGTAGAAATTTTTTCCGGAATAACAAGCAACGTGTCATGGAGTGCAACGCGGAGCATTGCCTCCGTGACATGGCCCAAATGCGGAGGCCTACCAGGAAAGTGCCGAAAAGTGAGCCTGGCAGCACCACGCACCGCGTTGGCGGCGCCCAGCCGCTGCTTGGGCAGCGTTGCACACCCTTGGTCATGGCTCACCACGGCCAGCGCGACGCCAACGCGCAGGTGGCCTGTCTTGGGCAGCCTGCCTGCCACGTGCGCCTGCGTTTTGGCGTGCGGGTGGGCTGTTTTGGGCCACTCCTTTGCCGCCGTTTGCGTGTTTGTTATCTCCAAGCCTCTACTTCACCAACTCATGGATTAGCTCCTTAAATCATCAAAACCTACAAAACAATGGCTAATCATGTTGGTTTAGTATAAAATCACTTCCCTACAATTTACATGAGAATGTACACACATTGTTGGGTCGTAAATAAGCGATGCATTTGAGTATCAATTTGGTATATAAATATGCCCTGATCACTGCCTGGCAACTCGTTCACACTCCTTCCTGCGTGACACAGCGTGATCGCGTCAATGGCCTAGCGTGGCATGCTAGTGGCCTAGGTAGCCCCTCTCCTTTGCAACTTCATGACATCTTCCTTGTAATGCTTTTCCAACGTTTTCTTATGCATTAACCATCATATTTCGTCCCTCTGGCATTTAAACCTAAGAAATAAAGACTAATCATATCGGTTAATGCATACACAAAATATAATTCAAAATCACTTAAGATTGTAATTAATTTAATTGACAAACTTGACTAAATTAAGTTATAAAATAAGTACTTGGGCATGTAATTGCCCAGGATCCTCACCCCACACTTAAAGCCTTGTTCATCCTTGAACAACTCTTTTACATCTCTATTGCACATGAAGACTCACTATACTAATTGAAGCAAGACAATTTAAGCTATGGCTACAACAATTATTTCAGATAGCAAGTTAAAAATAGAGCATGCAAGATATAACCACTAAAATAACTTACAACTACGTTTAGGACATCCTAGCCTCAAGAATCGACTGTCAACCTTAACAAACTCATACAAAATTAACAATAAAGAAATCCAGCATGAATTTTATCCTTCATCAAACATGTTCTCTCACACAAAAAGATTTATTTTCACTCATATGTTTTCAAATTATAACATGCATGGGTATATGAATAAGAAATACTCTCACTCTCAAAAAGGTTCATGCAATCATGTATTGACCCATAAGCTTGCCTTTAGTGTTTTACTCCACTAATTTAGAAATGTTTGTCCTTAAGATCAAATAGGACTTAATGGTTTGTAATGTAAGCTTAAGGACGAGTGAGTATCATGTCTAGTAATAATGACTATCTTTCCTAAGCGCTTTAAGTCCATCACACTTTCATTAGGAATTTCCATCCTCTTACTTCACCTTTATACTTTTCAACTCCCATTTTCCTCTTTTGTTTCCCCATCTCATTAGACACACTTAAGTTTGTTAGTAAGGGAGTACTTGAGCAATATTTTTCTCTTCTTCTTCTTCATTTACTCCCTACTAACTCTTATTAATTTTTAAACAAGTGCACCTATAGCCTTTTCTTTAATTCCCACAACTACTCTTTTCTTTCTTCTTCCAACTCTTCGCTCATAACTCTTTTTTGCAATTTCCCACTATAACTTAGGTGTTTTGGATAAAATTCAAGGCTATTTAGAAAAGGAAAGGGGTTAAGTCATTTTTGTTTCTAGAAGAAAGGCACAAAGGCTCAATGGAATACAACTAGGTTAGACATTTAAGGTAAAGTGAGGATAAAAATTAAGCTCCTTCAAAGAAATGCCTAAATAATCTCCTATAATCGATATCCATCATTTCATTTTGTATAAACACCAGGAAAGTTCTAGACACTATAAAATAGCATGGAATATTCAAAAACCTTACACACACAACACATGCTCAATTGAAGAAAAATTCGAGACTCTTAACATTCTAATAACAAGAATGCAAAATTCAGCTTTAAGAAGATCGACTCACATTCAAGAACGTAGGTGTCTCAAATAGAGTTATACAATCATGTATAGCACATAACAAGAACATCAACCCATAAATTAACTAAGGGTTCACAAACAAAACCTATTGACTAATTTTCCCTCAAGACGGTCGTTATCCATCCATCATCAAAGAGCAGTCCTAACTATGACTAAAAGCAGGTTATGTCCGGACAAAGAAAAATTTTGTTCATCGGTTCAAAGTGCCTCTTGTCGGAAAGAACCGAAAAGAAAAAAAAAACCAAATTGGTGAATTATACCTTTCAACTTTTTCACCAAACATACTATACAAATCACTAATTTCACCCGGAACTGTTTAAGTACAAAAATTTGAAATTTACCCTCACTCCGCACTTGAATCATGCTATGTTTCCAAAGAATCAAATTAGAATACTAAAAGGGTGAGAAATACTCCCTAAGGCCTCTAAGCCTAGCTAACAACATGCTTTTTTCATTTTTTGTAAAGAAGTAGGTCGTGAGCCCCACACTCATCCTCTTTCATGCTCCTTAGCTTTCTCTTACGAGGTACTCATACTTCCCCTCCAATCTATAGCAATTCACCACAACAACAACAAAAAAAGTGAAAAAAACAAAATAAAGCAAAAGGAAAATAAAAATTATACTTGTAGTACCCTTGGAGTTTGCCTCACCAGGAGCGCTTGATTTTACGTCGCGGCATGGCGTGGACTAACCTTCTCCAGAAAATCACCTGCTAGTATTCCTTTCGAGAACCATCTTCTTCTCTTTGTGCTACGAGGAACAGCCTCCACTCTGTCCCTCTCTTCTTCCAACTTCTTTTTAACTTAATCCCTCCATCAAATTGAAATTTGAAATGTGATCATCTCCCGCGACAATGGACCTATTGAATCTACCACCCCATACTTAGTCTTCGACAACACACTAACCTTACAAAGGTCTCTGTAGTGTATGAGTGGGTTGATCTCTTGGTAAATTTGGAAGAGCTCTTCTTCATAATCGACCCTCATTTTAAGAGGTCCTGCTCTTACATTTATTATTGCTCCTCTAATGGCCATGAATGGCCGTCCCAAGATCAGGGGTACCTTATCGCGAACTTTAAAAGTCAAGAATGATGAAATTAGCGGGTATAATGAGACTTACCACTTTGATAAGAAAGGTCCTTAATCATTCCTTATGGTGCCACGTGCGACTTGTACGCCGAGTGCAACATCACTCGTGTTAACCTCGGCTGACCCAACCCTAAGGTGTTAAACAATGATAGGGGAATTATATTTACTGCTACCCCTAAATCACAAAGAGCTCTTATCACTTCAGCTTTACCAATTTGTATGGGGATGGTAAAACTCCTTGGGTCCTTGAGATTTTTCGACATCTTGCTCATTACATGTTTGCACTCCTCGGTCGGTGCCACTATCTGGACATCCACCCACCTAACTTTGTTGGCCACCACATCTTTCAAATACTTGGCATATTTTGGCATTCCCTACAAAACACCAAGTAAAGGGCAAGTTTATTTGAAGTTCTTTGAAAATATCAAATAACTTCTTAAAGCATTCCTCCTCCTTGCTCTTATTGAGTAACACTACGATTATCTCCCTTGTTGGTAGATGGCCCCTTTTTGACCAGCTCCGGCTACATGTCATTTCTCTTTTCCTTTGGTGGTGCATCCCGGCCAATTTCTTTCCCTCCTCAGAATTATGGCATTTACTTGTCGAGGTTTGTATGCGTGTCCAGGTAACCCTCTATAGTACAGTGTCTTCGAGCAAGCTGCTAATTGACCCATCTGCTTCTCTAGATTTCAGTGGCCAATGCTGATTTTTTAAATCTAAAGCCATCCCGCACTTGATTCTCTGCCAATTGGGTAGTATCCATAATCTTTTGCAACATCTCCTCAATGTTTTTTGCTTCTCGTATGGCCGTTATGCTGTTCTGCTCTTGGTATTGATGTTCTTGGGAGTTCTTGGTAGCTCGACTCTGATTGCCACATCAAGAAAAATTTGAGTGACTCTGCCAAATCTTTTTATAGGTGTTCCCATAATTCTGATTGTTTCTCTGAATATTCCCCACAAAATTGATAGACTCAGTTGCCTGAAAGATTTTGCATTGTGCCCATTGTTACCGCAAATTTCACACCAACTCAAAGCCTACTGAATTGCATTCACCTGTCTTTGCGGTTGGTTCACACCCAGTTTGTCGAACTAAGTCATCCTCTGATGCTAAAATTATGCTATTTCAGCGTCAAAGTTCCCTCCCAGGGCTCACAGTTTGCGGATCTTGGAGGTCACATTCATCATGTAGTGGAACCCCGCTTCGCGAATCGGTCAGGATGCCATCTGATTTGGTAACAACTCTGCTTTCCCAACTTCTATATGTTTTGTAACTTCTATTTAAAATTTTCAAATTTCACTCTAGAGCTTCGCTCCTGGCAGAGAAAATATAGTTGGCGTTCGGGTTCCACAAGGTTCCACCAACTCTCTATTCCTTTCAAGTTTTGCAAGGACAACCTGTTACCTGCAATGCAGCAGACTAAGACCAAGTTTTTTCAAGACTTGGGAAATTTAAAATCACACAAAAATAAAGAATTTACCAATTTTTCAAGTCTCAGGGGAAGCCGGCGCCAAAAACTTATTGTGCCGGTGCACGCGCAGAGCGCACGCAGTAGTACAAGTAATATAATGCCCTTTTTCCAGAGCCAGTAATGAACCCACGGGGACTGAACTAACTTAGCGAATATTCAAGTTCAAGGTGTTAATATTAACCTTCAAAAGTATTGGTAGAAGATATTTTGGAAGATTATAATTAAGTCTAGGGATTAATGAAAAAATACTAGAGAAACAATACAGAAGCAACTAGGTTAAAGGCCTAATAATCATGCAATGCTACAATTCCCAATAGTTCAGTATGAAAACTTCAATTGTTGCCTCAAATAGTTAAGATACGATGTTCATTGTTTTTGAACCTCTAAACATGACAAACTAGTCTCACCTACATCATTGAGAGGGGATGTGACAACCTAATTCGTGAGCAATTTAACTGCGTGGATGTAGTCTACGGAGTTTGTGCCCTTGATAATGGACTTTTGTACCTCTAATCATTCAACCGAACTTAGCTTCACAACTACTTCTATGAGCGGTGATGTGATAATTCAAAGCCTGTGTCTAGCTCATCCCATTTTATTAACCAAGCAAGAGAAAATTTGGTTAATTTCTATCCTAACCGCTAATCTATCGTAAAGATAAAAAACTTGCTCCCTACATTCTTATGTTCTAGCCTAGAGGTTACGGTTTCACGCTTTTACCTAATCTTAATGCTTTTTTTTTCATGGTGATCAACAATAAAATAATGATAATTAATAATGTAAGAACAACAACAATCAACAACTCAAACCAAAAGAAGCATTTAAGCAATTACATTCATATCTTGCGGCCTCAACCCTAGAAGGGTCTTAGCTACATGTTCGTACAAATAATTAAAAACATGATTAAAGTAGATAACTTACAAGAATAGGTAAAAGAGAATGAAAATTAGTGAACTCTAGGTAGAGTTCTTCCTTTCTCCCTTCGCTCCTTTACGTTGTTCTCAAGAAATTTCAAGGTAAGTGTTTTAGGAGCTAAATTGTCCTATTTATACTAAGTGCGAAAATATATAGTTTTGGCGGCCTGCACCAGCTCCGTGCCACACTTTGTCCATCATGGCGGTTTGATGGTGTGACATGGCTTGGTCACGCATTCCCTCTTTGGATGGATTTCATCGGCAGTCCCTGTGCGAAGCTTGTGCGCGTTGCCCGCGTGGAACGCTACTTCTCGCGTGTGTCACATGGCGTGACACGACCTCAATCGGGAAAGGCAGTGTGGCACAATGCTCAACACATAGGTGCACTGCACGGCAGCTCTCGCATGCACTCCTGCATGCGTGACACGCTGGGGGTGCCAATGGCCTAGTGTGGCACGCTAGTGGCCTAGGCGGCCCCTCTCCTTTGCAACTTAATGCCATCTTCCTTGCAATGCTTTTCCAACTTCTTTGTTATGCATTAACCATCATATTTAGTCCCTCCTAAGCATTTTAAACCTACAAAAAAGACTAATCATATCAGTTAATGCATATGATGAGCCCGCAAGTGCAGGTCGTGCAAGTAATATAGTGGCTCTTTTAAGGAACCGGAATGTCGAACCCAAAAGGACAGGACTACAGGTGAAACCTTTTCAAGTGTTAATTTACTAAAGCTATGATAGTGAAGACAACAGTGTAAAGAAGAGTGTTTATCTTTTGGAAACTAATTTTATACTAAAGTAAAAATATTTATACGGTTAAATTACGAACTATGAATGTGAGCATCTTTGAGGCTAAACTAACATGTAGAGAAATTAAATATCGATATACATGGTTTATCTTTTCTCCGGTTGCTAATTCCCGAGAACTTATGCCTATGGATTAAGTATTTAACCCAACTTAAGATATAAACCTTCACCTACATTTACGTGATAAGAAGAAATTCAAGTTCTAGCCATACAAAACCGATTCCACACTTATTAATACGACTTTGGTATATTTCTATCCTGAGTGTCAGTCCCAATTTTCCCAAACCAAGAAAAGATCATATCTATTAATTCACAACTTTCCAATTTCTTGCCCTCAGGGTGGAAACCGGACTTTTTGGATTTATTAACATTGGCCGGATATTAACGTAGTAAGAACCTAAAAATTAAATAGAACAACCATAGAAGAAAAAGATGAAACCAAATAATCAATAATTACATTTCAATACAACAATTCATAACCTCAGCAAGAAAATTAGCCACTCATTTTGTGGATTGAACATCGATAAATGAATGGGAAATTGAGCCAGATGAAGGAAGAAGAAAGGGATAGAGAAAACCCTAAGAATTTTAAAGTCCTCCATTTGCTGTAACCCGCTTCTTGCTCCACCAAGTCCAGAATATGTAAAAAATAAACCTAAGTGTGCTGTTATAATAGTAGGGGTGGTCCCGGAATAACAAGCAACGTGTCACGAAGATTCACAACGCGGAGCATTGCCTCCGTGTGCGGCCAAACACCCGGAGTGCAGCGGAGCATTGCCTCGCGATGACACGGCCAAGCGCGGAAGCTGCAAATCGCCCCGAAAATCGGCCCCCACCGGCAGCACCCTGCCGCGTTGGCATGGCTTTGCCCCAGCCTTGTGGTGCACCCCACCAGTGTGAACCCTGGCACCGTGGCCGTTGCCAATGCCGGCGGGGGCTCAATCTTGGGCAACCTGCACCGTGGCACGTTGCCGACGCGCAGGTGGGCTGTTTTGGGCCTCCTCTTGTCGCCGTTTGCGTGTTTATTTCGTCTCCAAGCCTCTACTTCACCAACTCATGGATTAGCTCCTCAAAAATCATCAAACCTACAAAACAACGACTAATCATGTTGGTTAGTATCAAATCACCACTTCCTACAATTTTGTGAATATACATTGTTATAAACAAGGCGAAAGTGATGCATTTTGATATCGATTTGGCATATAAATATTCCCGATCACCTACCCCACACTTAAAATCTTGTTCGTCCTCGAACAACCCTTTTACATCTCATGTAAATGAAGATTCACACATAACTAATCTAGCAAGATAATTCAAATTACGGCTATGATGATTATTTAAGATACAAGCTAAAAATAAGGCATGCACGCTTTGATCAATGAAATGAAATACAACTATGTTTATGACTTGCTTAACCTCAACAATCGACTCTCACTCGAAGCAAACTCATGCAAATCAACTGATTAAGAGATCCCACATGAACTATATCTTTCATTAAACATGTGCCCTCACGGAAAGAGAGTTACCCAATTTCACACGCAAAAACACTTGTTATATCACAACATGTGTGGGTACATAAAATAGGTTGCTCACTCTCACAAAGAATTCATGCACCATGTAATGACCCATACGCTTGCCCATAGTGTTCTACTTCACTAATTTGAGGATGT
Organism: Datura stramonium; assembly: GCA_018107945.1. Classification (NCBI taxonomy): domain Eukaryota; kingdom Viridiplantae; phylum Streptophyta; class Magnoliopsida; order Solanales; family Solanaceae; genus Datura; species Datura stramonium. Next base: position 112,364 of record JACEIK010003989.1, read on the forward strand.
AAGATCAAGTAGGACTTTTAGTTGTCATGGCACTCAGTGTAGGTAGGTACTATTGTGATCGGTAATAGTGACTATCTTCCCTAAGCGCTTTCCAGCCACATCAGCCCTCATTGCGAACTTCCCTTCCCTTACTTCACCTTTTTATCCTTGGTAGTTTTCTTTTTCTCACATCCCCCATTTCTTTTAAGCACTTTTAGCTCATTAGTAAGGAGTTGTATAAATAATTTTTCATTCATTTGTTTTCTTACTCCTTTAATATCAATAACTCACTTTTACCCAAGTGCACCTTGGACCTTTCTCACTTTTGCTTCACTTATCCTTTCTTTTTTTCTTCTCTCCTTTCCTCTTGGAATTTTTCTTCTTTAAGCGCTTAGAGCTTTGGATCAAATTCAAGGCTAATGAAATAAAAATGGACAAGCTTATGTTGCGGCTATCAAAGAAGAGGCTAAGGCTCAATTAGGCTGAATAGGATTAATATTTCAAGGTAGGTAAAACGAGGGATAAGGTGGAAGTTCATTCAAAGAAATGCCTAAATCATCTCCTACACTTTACATCCTTCATTTCGTTTTATAAACACACCGAGTGCTAAGCTCTAGACAATCCATAATAGCACGGGAATACTCAAAAACCTTACACTCATTGCACATGCTCAATTCAAGACACATTCGCGGACTCTTACTCAGCTAATCACAAGAATTTAAAATTAAGCTTCAATCATATCAGGAGTCAAATTCAAAACCTAAGTGTCTCAAACAAAGTTATAAACTGGCATGCTTCAACACTAATATACTTTATCTTACAATCCTATATAGCACATAATAAGAATATCAAGCATCCATTAGCTACGGTTCAAAACCAAAACCTATTGACTAATTTTTCCTCAAGACGGTCGTCATCCATCCATCGTCGAAACAGTCCTAACTACGACTAAAACACATTATATACAGATAAATAAAAAATAAAAAATAAAAAAATTTATTTTCAGTTCCAAAGACCCCGTCAGAAAGAGCCGAGCAAGAAAAACAACAGGTGATGAATTCATACTTGACTCACAAAAATTTTTTTCAACTTTCTCCCATCTTTCACTGACATTACATTCACCTACAATTTGTTAAAAGCTGAAAATTTTTTGGTGCGAAATTTCTCTTGAAATTTTCTCACCACTTGAATCGTGCTGTCACACTCATAGCATCAAGTTTACATTTAAAGAGGGTGAGAAATACTCCCTGAGGCCTTTAGGCCTAGCTAACAACATGGTTTCCTTCCGCTACATGGTGCGACCCACACTTTTTCTCTTCCATGCTTGTTAGCTTCCTCATCAAGGGTACTCGGACTTCCCCTCCATACATTGCTTAACTTTCCACCAAAAACAACAAGATGAAAATAAATAAAATCAGTAAAAATGCAAGAAATTAAAATGAGTGCCCGTGGTACCCTTGGGTTGCCTCCCAGCGGCGCCTAATTTTACGTCGCGGCACGACGCATTACGTTTTCCCGCTTTTTCCTCCACCTTGAGGATATGAATCTCACCCTAATTTCTTCTACCTAGTGCTGTATTTTATGCTCCGGGGTGGTGGTGAGAAAAATTGTAAGGACCAAGCGTGGAATATCGCCTTTAGTTTATTGGCCCTTACATAAGTGAAGGTAGTATCTATTAGGCTGTGAAATTTTGAGAATATAGGACTTGGTCTCTGTGACATTCTCCTGTGACTCTATTTCTATGTCGTCAGCAAACTTAAGGTAAGAAAAGTGCTTCAGTAGGTCAATGCACCTTGGTTACGAAAGCGCCATGCAATTGACCCCTTACTTGTATACCTCTTCTCATATCAACATCTATCTCTCAGTAATTGTCAAATGGAATTCTCTCTATCTCTTCTCCCTTGAATAGATTTTCTATAATCTCAAGAGGTTCTAATGTTGGGCTTATAAATAACTTCACCCTTGTCTTCCTCTTTGTAATTCCTCTTGAATATACGCCTACAGCTATCACACATAGGTGATGTAGCTTCTGGCCTCAACCCTCATCTCCCGTGAATTTAACGCTCATCCTTTTTAGAGCCTCTGCATTCTCCTCTTCCTGACTTATCAATTTTGCCATTGCCTCCTTCATGCTTCTGATTGCTCTCAACTTGAGTTGTTTCGGCATGTCTTCTAATCGGTCTTGGCGTCCCAGTCTCATTTTCATTCCTATGTTCCGCTAAAACAACAAGAAGGATCATATTAGAGGCTCGGGAAGGGAGTATGCATTCGGACAACCATCCCAATGGCCATCTTGTCCACCACCTGTGTTGCATGTGTTACAATGTTGCCACCGGTGGTGTCTCCCTAGAAAATTCGAAGAGGTTCGTCCAATATGATACTTCACCATTTAAACCATTTGTGTTCCATGATGTCATGTCGAAGAGTATTCAAACAATCAAAAATATTAAAAAATAAAAATCATTAAAACATTTCATCCTTGCTGCCATAAATTAAATTAACTAACGCCCAAGAAAAGAATTTTTTACCAATTGCGGAGTCTGACAGCGTAAAAACTTGGTGACCGCAAGTGTGCAGGTCGTGCAAATAGTGATAGCTCTTTTTAAAGAACCGGGAATGTGAACCCACAAGGTGGACTACGGGGTGAAACCTTTCAAGTGTTAATTTACTAAAGATATAAGTGAAGGCCATGATTTAAGAAAGTGTTTATCTTTTGGAAACTAATGTTATACTAAAGTAAAATATTTAATACGGTTGAGTACGAACTATGAATGTGAGCATGCTGAGGCTAAAAATGAACATTATAAAAGAAATCAAATATCGATATACATGGTTTATCTTTTCTCCGGTTGCTAGTCGGAACTTATGCCTATGGATTAAAATACTATAGTAACCCAACTTAAGAATCATGAACTTTCCACCTACATTTTATTTGTGATAAGAAGAAATTCAAGTTCTAGCCATACAAAGCCGATTCCACACTTGGCTAATAGGCATTTACAGACACTTTCTATCCTGAAGGTAAATCAATTCCAATTTTCCCAAACCAGAAAAGATATATCCTATTAATTCAACTTTCCAGTTTCTGCCCTCTCGGGTGAAACAGTTTTAGTTTACATTAACATTGGCCAGATATTAATGCATTAAGAACAAGAATTAAATAGAACAACCATAGAAGAAAAGATGAAATAACCAAATAATCAATAATTACATTTCAATACAATAGTTTCTAATACCATTAAAGAAAGGGAATTAGCCATATTTGGCGAGTTAGACATCATTAAATGAATGGAAATTAGGCAAACAATTGAAAGGAAGGAAGAAAGGGATGAGAAAACCTAAGAATTTTCAATTATAGCGCACGTAACCCAATTTCTTGCTCCACCAAGTCAGAATATGTAAAAATAAACCTAAATGTGCTATTTATAATAGTAGGAATTGGTCCCGGAATAACAAGCAACGTGTCACGAAGTGCAACGCGGAGCATTGCCTCCGTGACACGGCTAAACGCAGGCAGCTGCAAATCGCCCGAAAATCGGCCCGGCTGACACCCTGCCGCGTTGGCAGCAGCGTAACCACACAGCTGCTTCTCGGGGCAGCGCGTTACCTTGGTCACTTGGAGCCACACTGCCGTGGCACGTTGCCAACGCGTGGGGCTGTCTTGGGCAGCACACTTGCCGTGGCACGTGCCTGACGCGCAGGTGGGCTGTTTTGGGCCTCCTCTTGTCGCCGTTTGCGTGTTTATTCCGTCTCCAAACCTCTACTTCACCAACTCATGGATTAGCTCCTCAAATCATCAAACCTACAACAACGATCATGATGGTTAGTATAAATCACACTTCCCTACAATTTACATGAGTATATACATTTGTTGGATAAACAAGGCAGTGATGCATTTTGAGTATCGATTTGGCATATCAATATTCCCCTGATCAGCATACACAAAAATATTCAAAATCACATGAGAATATAATTAATTAAATTGATAAACCCAACTAAATGAAGTTATAAAATAACACTTGGCCATGTAAGTATGCCCAAGATCAGTTCCCCACTTAGACTTTTAGAATATCTTCATTGATTTTAGAGCTCTTCTCTCAAGCCTAGAACTAGGCTTCCAATTCTCCTAAGAATTATTGAGTTTTTCTTAGAGATCTCTTCTCCGGATATGTGGGATTTCAACAAGGGTTATCCTTTCACCCTTGTGTCCCAAAAGCTTTTAGAAAACATTGATATCCCAGTCCCATTAAAAAATCATATCTTAGGATTTTTGTTTAGTTATGAGTTCCCTTATTGCTTCAATGTTCCTAGTCTCATGCTGGTACAATATGTGATATACATAATTCTTCAAAAAATCGGTTAGAAATGATACTTTATTTGACATATTTTACATGATTCAAGTTTAGTTATATAAAATGTATTTTGCTTCTATATGGCATTGTTTTTAGCATGAATCCATATTTCAGTCTTTGTGATTCTATAATGAATTCAGTATACGAGATATTTAGCGGCATAAATTGAACCTTATGCTTCCGGTTGGCTCAAGACTCATGAGAAGAACTATACGACTCACAATCTTGGGCGCGGTGTTGTCATTTTCCACTACAAGATTTGGAGGCACTACATAGGGTTCATGTGGATGTTTTACTGACCATAAGAGCCTCTGATGTGTTTAGTGAGAAGGACCTAAACCACATGTCGAAGGAAAGTGGTTGGAGTTTTGCAAAGGCTTCGACATAACTTCTTGTACCACAGACAAATCCAGCATAGTGGTTGATGCCCTCACCAAGATTTCTATAGGGAGTGTTGCACATATTGAGCAGGGTAAAAATGAGCTGGAAAGGACATTCACTGACTGCCTCAATTAGGGGTCCAGTTGATTGATCGGTAAAAGGTGGAATTGTAGTTCATAGTGGGTCAAAATCCTCCCTGGTGGTGGATGTTAAGTCGAAGCGGGGATGAAGACCCAATCCTACTCAAGTTGAAGGAAGCATTCCTAAAGAAAAAGGTGGAAGCATTCTCCAAAGAGGGAGATGGTGTGCTCCATTACCAGGGCAGGTTGTGTGTTCCTTATGTAGGTGATTTGAGTGAACGAATACTAATGGAAGCTCACGGCACTAGATTGCTTTATCCACCTAGGTGCCACCAAGATGTATAGTGATCTATAGAGCTCTACTGTTGTAATGGCTTGAAGAAAGACATTGTAGAATCATGGCTAAGTGTTCAAATTATGAATAGGTCAAGGTTGAATATCAAAGACTTGCAGGGAGTAACTCGGGATATTAGCATTTTACTTGGAAGTGGAAAAGTGAACATGGATTTCATTACAGTTCTACCTCTACACGCCGTTTGCATGACTCAATTTGGATGGTTTTAGACCGTATGACTAAGTCAGCACATTTACTACCAGTTAAGACCACCGATTAAGCAGGAGGATTATTCTAGACTATAGATCACAAGGAGTTAGTCGGAATTTGCATGGGTCTTGTCCGTCATTTTAGATAGGGGTAATCAGTTCACCTCGCACTTCTGGAAGTAATTTCATAAGAGGACTTGGTACTCGAGTCCAAGCTCAACACAACTTTTCACCCCTGAGACAAATGGCGAGTGAGTGGACTATTCATGCTCTAGAGGATTATATTTGGGGGCTTGTGATCGGTTTCGAAAATCATCACGACCCGAACGTAGACCCTGATTGTAACACGAAAAAGGAACCTCGAAGGCCTCAAGTCATCCCATGGCATAAGCATACATCTAACTTCATATTACTTTAGGAGAAATCTTTGAACATACGATATAACAAAAATATAAACATAACATAACATAGCATGATAGGCAGAAGTACTATACATACATATCAGCTGAGTACTACCATTAGTGTGAAAGCCTCTATCATATCAGATGGGTTGATAGGATAGCATCATAACTAACCCAAAAAAATTGAAACAAAAGAACATCAATGTCTGCACATATGGCCTCGGAACATGAGGACTCACCAAAGGGCTGATAGCTAACTCTGGAAGGGACTACAGATGGAGATGAGCGAGAGTTAGATCCTGTATCATGAAATGATACTGAATAAGTATCACGGTTCAAATACGTGAAATGTACCAAGTATGAAAGGTAAGTAAAACAGATATTTAAAAATACATAAAAGCTCATAAATGATCATAAGAGAAGGACATCATTCTTGTATCATAAATATCATAAGATAACATAAGGATCAAGGTGCTTAGAAATCATTTTGCAGCATTCATTATCATAATCATAAGAGAAACTTTATCAAATCGTCACTTGAGCCAATAACATAAACATAACAAAGCATAAAACATGCGGAAAAATGGGAGGACTCATCACGCCGATACTATCATGTTAGAGCCATTCATGATGCTCCAACTATCTCACTCAAGTAGGCAGAGTCGCCCTTTGGCTTGCCATGCGAAGGACCGTGTGTTATGTGATATATGAAAGAGGATCATTATCATTTAATGTATCATTATAAACCCATCGTGGCACGTGGTTTTGAGATACTGGTGTAGTCCTTTGAATGCCATGCTTTCGGTGCTAGACGTGGCTCCCAAAAATATACACGTTAGGCTCATATATGAAGTCAAAAACATCATTCATTAAGATTCATGGCTACATAAACATTTATCATTCATTGAATCCCATTAAAACATGATTAGATTAGAATCAAAGCTTTTGTCGCCAACATCATAAATCGATAAATGTGAGATCTATTTCATAAATATAAATATTCTTCAACATGTGGGCATTGCCCAATACATTACCATGCTTTACAATACTCAATTCCTTTGAAAACAAGCTTATAAACATGGGTAACTTGAAAACATGTTTTTCATCATCATCAATTCATAATACTTGAACATTCATCATAAACTTTGATTTTCATGAACTTTTCATAAATGGGAAATTTGATTTATTAAACTTGAAACATGGTTTGTAATGAAAAAAATATCATAAAACTTGCCCATAGTTCGAACTTCAATGGTAGTAATTCAATTAGATCAAGCCCATGTAGAGGAATCAAATGTTCATGCATTGGGTAAAAACCCCATATATTTTAGATTGGAATTTCATGAAATTGAAAGGGTGGGCATGGGTGTGAAAGGATTCACCAATTCCCTACATACACGGGTAAGATAAAATTTCAGCCTCTTTGAAAGCCCAAGGGGACAATTGATGAAGAAGGGCTTGAGAACTAAGCAGATCACACTTAAATCTTCCCTAACTTTGCATGCATGTGAATTAATAGGTTAGGAAGGCAGCAATCTTAATATACTGAGTAAATAGGAAACTAAAACAACGTAGTTTAGAGCCCTACAGCACCAAAGGAAATGATGAAAATACGAAAAATCTGCCTTTGGATGATCCAACGGACATTTCACCAACGAGTCATTGGGAAGATACCACGACTCATGGTACGACCTGTGCCACTGCCAAGACCCTGATCTTTGATTCAAGCCACGACTCTACAGGGATGGTTGTCCTTTCATCTAACCTTGAGGTCGTTGGTTCGATCATCGTTTGTCTCTGAAGATCTGAACTTCTGCCTCACAACGAGCCTCACCATGACTCATTGCTCTCTCCAACATTTCGTGGTTTGCTTCCGTTAGGTGCAATGGAAATTTTTTACAACCCATGCAACGACTCATGACCACGGATCGTTACATCTCATGACGGGTTATGGGATGACCCGTTACATCCCCAAATGCAAAAGATTAGTACCCACCACGGTTACAAACAATGACTTATTGTTCCCAGCAACTTGAGTCGTTACTTCATCCATTATTTCCACTATCACCAGGCCTTCACTTCCTACGACTGGATCCAACGGGTCTATATCATGATCCACATACACATCCAATACATAAAAAGAAACTTGAACTTACATGAAGTGCATGAAAACTAGAAAGCCGAAGTTATAGGGCAAAGCCCGATACCTAAAGTTTGTCTTGACTAGAGAATAAATGTGGGTATCTAGCCATCATATTCCTTCGGCTTCCCACGTGGCTCCTTTAACATGTTGATTCCTCCATAATACTTAAATGAAGCTACTTCCTTGTTCCTTAGTGTCCGAACTTGACGATCAAATCATATTTCCTCTTAGTACCTCCTCATAGCTAAAAGTACATCTTTAACACCAACACTATCCACTGAGACAACTAGGGCTAGATCACCCAAACACTTCTTTAGGAGCGATACAGGAAACACAGGATTCACGGAAGATAACTCTGAGGACAACTCCAATTCATACACCACCTTGCCAACTCTTCTTACAATCCAGTAGGGGACAACATGGAGGGAACTATGTTTTCCTTTCTTCAAAATCTCATTACTCCCTTCATGGGAGATACCTTTAGAAACACCCAATCATCAACCTCAAACTATAATTTCCTCCTTCTTACATCGGCATAGGATTTTTGGCGACTCTAAGTAGTTTTTAGCCTGTCCCTTTTCAATTGAACCTTCTCCATAGCCACATGTACCGAATATGGCCCTATCATAGTTGCCTCACCAACCTCAAACCATCCGATGGGTGATCTACATCTCCGCCCATAGAGAGCCTCGAACGGTGCCATTTGAATACTAGAGTGATACCTGTTAGCCCCTTAAGCAAACTCGATCAGGGGCAAGTGATCATCCCAACTTCTTTAAGAAGTCCATCACGCATACTCTCAACATGTGCTTGAGAGTTAGGATTGTTTGCTCCACTTGACCATCCGTTTGCGGGTGGAATGCTGTGTTAAATTTTGCTGAGTTCCAAGTCCTTTTTGGAATGACCTCCAAAACTGAGAGGTAAATTGAGTACCTTTGTTTGAAATGTTGTAAAGACACTCAAGCAATTGAACTAACTCCGAATATATAGTTTGGCACCAATCCTCCATTAGTCTGTGGTACGGCCATGCCAGAAAGTAGGCAGCCTTGATCAACCTGTCCACCACCACCCAAATGGAGTCATATTGTCGATGAGTACGAGGTAAGCCTATGATGAAATCCATATTAATTTCTTCCCACTTCCAAGTAGGAATGCTGATATCATGAAGTACGCCTCCCGACATTTCATGCTCCAGCCTTTACTTATTGACAGTTCGAGCAGTTCGCTACAAATTCAACAATATCCTTCTTCATGTCATTCCACAATTAGATTTCCTGTAAATCTCGATACATCTTGAAGTTTGGCACTCAGGTGGATAGAATACCTGGATCCATGAGCCTCATGCAACATTCGGCTCCTCAAATCGTCCACATCGAATACATCAACGACATGGTACTGAAGCACACCATCTACCTCTTTGGGGCAGGCTCTACCTTCTACTCCTAACGACTTTCCCAGCTTTGCGTGATGATCCTCGTCTTGACTAGCCTTTAAATCAATCATGTAGGACTATTCTGATTCGTTCCGATCTACCACACCGCTATCGGTCGAGTCAACCAAACGACTCCTAAAATTCCTATGCAAAAAGGATTCTAAAGTGCCAACACAGTTTCCATCCTTTATGCTTAAGATCATTCCACATACAAAATAATGCTTGAATCACCCAAAATCCATTAGAAATCCTCCGGTCACCACCCAAACATGCATTCCAATCCCGAACCCACTGCGGACCGGTCAAGACCATCAAGTTACCCGCACAAGGTTGTTTGACCCCAAGATGACTATGGTCACACCTAGCTTCCTCAATGTTCATGAATTCAACCCCAAGATGACTCAAAGCTAAACATTGGTCATTTCCTTTAGAACATGCATTTACATAAATCTCATTAGTAATGAATATGCATATTTGAAATCATGAGGAATAATGGGAGACTCGTCTTTTAACCGACATACCACGATAGAGCTTCTGTAGTCCCAATTATCACACTCGAGTGGGTAGAGCGTCAAAGCCTTTCTAGGACTAGGACAATGCAATGATATCGATATCAAACTCATGGGCCATTAGAGGCCGGGGATGGGCTCACAGGAGGTCCTAAGTAATATATAATAGTATCAATCTATGTTGGCGCATAGTTTTGAGGCATAGGGTGATCGAACTTTAGCTACTCGGTGCTAGCACTACTCCCAAAATCATGCATATGCTCAATATCGTATATAACGAAACTCAATATCATCTATTGATGAAGCTATATAATAAAATACATATCAAATATGAAATCATGCATATGAGAAGCTTTAGCCCAAAAGATACCACAAGCTGAAAATATAGTGGGGTCTTCTCCAAAACCATGTGCTAAGCTTATTTCGGGAAAGTCATAATTCATACTTAAAATGTGGGCATTTCCCCCAAAAGCTTTATCATGATTGATAATACTCAATTCATGTTAACATCATTACAAACATGGGTATCTTTAGAACATGCTTTTCATCATAATATCTCATCAATATCATGCATTCATCATAAATCTCATCTTTATCAGACATCTCGTAATGGGCTTTTAAATTCATAAAATCTAGAAAACATGACTTTTGAAATTAAAAACATTATAAAAATTGTCCATGCTTCATAATTCGATAATAGAATCATAATCAAATCATACTCATATATAGAAATAGAAGATTCATGCATTTGGGTTAAAACCCCATAGATTAGATACAAGAATTTCAAACTTTAGAGAGGGATTGGGCATGGGTGTGAAATAAATCACCCATTCAAAATCCTACATACCTACGAAAGATCAAATTTCAACACTTTTTGAAAGCCCAAGGAAAAATTGATGAAGAAGAGCTTGAGAACTAGCTTGATCACTCTAAAATATTCCTAACTTTGCATGCATTAGAATGAATAGGTTAGGAGGGCTTAACCTATCTTAACATACTCAGAAAATAACATCAAACGACGTAGTTTAGGGCCTTAGAACGTAGGTATGATGCAAATACCCTTAATGAATACTGTGAAAAATCTGCACTGGACGATCCAACGGAGGTACAAACGAGTTATTAGAGGATACCAAGACTCTTGGTACGATCCATTATCTGTATTTCCAAGGTCCTAATCTCGGATTCAACCCACAGCTTATCAGGACGACTCGTCCTTACCTCCAATGGGTCGTTGGTTCGGTCATCATTTGCCCCCCTGAAGATCCTGCACTTCCCCTCATAACAAGCCTCACCATAACTCGTTGTCTCCTCCAATGAGTCATGGTCCCCTTCCGTTAGGTTCACTGGAAATTTTAGACAACGCATACAACGACTCATGACCACAGATCGTTATCTCACGACGGGTTGTAGGATGACCTGTTACATCCCCAAATGTCAATGTTCACTACCCACCACGATTACAAACAACGACTCTTTGTTCCCAAAAACTAGTCATTACATCACCCGTTATTTCCACTGTCACTAGGCCTTCACTTCCCACGACTAGATCCAACGGGTCAATGGTTGGACCAACGATCCATTGGGTCATCCGTCCTGCAACATTTTTCCCAGTTTTCAGCCAACTTTCATTTTTTATACCGAGTCTAATCTTAGGCACTTTCAGGGTATTATAATATCTCCCCCTTGGGAACATTCATCCTCAAATGTTGGAAATAATCAGAAAAACAAGGACAAACAATCATTACACCCAAATAATGATCATTTAAACTGAAAACAAACGGAATGACTATCTCCAATTAAAACCACATAGCTGATCTGATTTCATGATTCAAATACACATCCATATACATAAAATAAACTTGAACACATGAACTGAACATGAAAACTAAGTAGAGTTTTAGGGCAAAACTGTTACCTTGGAACTGTGTTGGTAGAGAATAAATGTGGGTATTTAGCCATCATATCTGTTTTGGCTTCCCATGTATCTCCTTAACATGCTGATTCCTCCATAACACATTAACTGAAGCTACTTCCTTGTTTCTTAGTCTCCAAACCTAACGATTTAATATTTCCACCAGAACCTCGTCATAGCTAAGGATTTCTTTAAAACCAACACTGTCCACTGAGACAACTAGGGCTGGATCCCCCAAACACTTTTTTAGGAGCAATACATGAAATACAGGAT
>JACEIK010003990.1:63716-81958 GCA_018107945.1 Datura stramonium
GGATATAGATCAACAAACAATTGTAATGATCTATAAACATCTAAAAATATTGAGTGTTTTTACCAACAACAAAAATGAAAAAACTTGAGGACTGCATTTTTATATGTCAATAAATAATTTTTATATGAATTAGACAATAGTTTGAAAATTATTAAATAATTTTATATCCTCATGTTCTATTAATAGACTTATTAAGAATTGATCCACATAATTGTTAAAGGACACATACATACTTTCTTAAGCAGCATGCAGTTGACTTTGTTCCCCAACCTGCTTTCACTTTTGGAAACACCGTGGTCTGGAGAAACAAAAAGCTAACATCATCAACAAAAAGAATAGAAGAAAAAAATTAACTAAGCAAATGAAAATTTTAAAGAATACGATAGTTAAGAATTGAATGGGAAAGATGAACTATATTGCAACATAACGTAATCAATTTATTAAAAAAAAAGAAGAAAACTCACATTTCAAGATTTTTTTGTTCATGGCTTGACTAAAAGTTAAAATCAGATGCTTTTTTCAGTGACTATTGCACTACAAAGTATAGCATAGCTAATACTTCTCAAAACAATTTTATTTAGGTGATTTTAAGGTGTCATAAACTTGTCCATTAAATAATTTGAGTTATAAACATAAAATTTAGAAGTTATGGATATTAGTAATACTAATTAAGAGTAGATGTTATAAAGATGAAAAGTTATAATTTATAGAGATGACTTTTTTTTTAAAAATGAGAGTAAAATTAAAAAAAAACGAGAAAAAGGATAAATAGNATATGTATATTAATTCTTCTTCAAGATATAATTTAGATATTTAACAAAATATATCATAAATTATAAATCATAATACATACTTTTTCCTGCTTATATTCATACCCTTCAGAAACTGTTATTCTTCGTTGAGTAATCAAATAAATGATCTCCTTTCACTTCTTACTAATTTTATAAAAAAATTTAAAATTACTTTTTATCTTGACTAATTCCTCATTACTTATTCATTAATATTCTTTGCCTTGTTTAAACTACTAAGAAAAAAAATCTTTTAATTAGCATAAAAAATTGTTATCAATAAAAATAATAAATAACGAATCAGAGTTAGAAAAACAAAAATTTCTTTATTGAAGAAGAAAGTGAGGAGAGAAAGACAAACAATATTATTGAATTATTTTTATCTAACTCAATATTTTTGTATTTTTCAAGTAATAATTTTAAAGGATATAATTTTAAAGGATAGATCAACAAACAATTGTAATGATCTATAAACATCTAAAATATTGAGTGTTTTTCTAATAACAACAAAATGAAAAACTTGAGGACTCGCATTTTTATATGTCAATAAATAATTTTTATATGAATTAGACAATAGTTTGGAAAATTATTAAAATAATTTTATATCCTCATGTTCTATTAATAGACTTATTAAGAATTGATCCACATAATTGTTAAAGGACACATACATACTTTCTTAAGCAAAGATGTGTGCTGACTTTGTTCCCAACCCGCTTTCACTTTTGGAAACACCGTGGTCTGGAGAAACAAAAGCTAACATCATCAATAAAAAGAATAGAAGAAAAAAATTAACTAAGCAAATGAAAATTTTAAAGAATAATATAAAGTTATAATTGAATGGGAAAGATGAACTATATTGCAACATAACGTAATCAATTTATTAAAAAAAGAAGAAACTCACATTTCAAGATTTTTTTGTCTACGGCTTGACTAAAAGTTAAAATCTCGTATGCTTTTTTCAAAGGATTATTGCACTACAAAGTATAGCATAGCTATTACTTCTCAAAACAATTTTATTTAGGTGATTTTAATATGTCAAACTTGTCCATTAAATAATTTGAGTTATAAACATAAAATTTAGAAGTTATGGATATTAGTAATACTAATTAAGAGTAGATGTTATAAAGATGAAAAGTTATAATTTGAGTAGAGATGACTTTTTTTTTTTAAAAATGAGAGTAAAATTAAAAAAAAACGAAAAAGGATAAATAGGTCCTTGTATATATATATATATATATACATATATATATAGATGATTAATTTGATCATAGAAAATTATTATTAAGATGATTAAAGAATATTTAAAAAAAAGAGGAAAAAGGGATTGAGGTGTGATTAAAAGGATTAAATGTTTACTTTTGAGATTAGTAACATAACAAAATAAATGAAAAAGGTATTGCACAAAAATCAAAAATTGAGAAAGTAGAATGGGAGAAAAAAAGCCAAAAAAGATGAATTCTTGGCCAATAAATTATGCCACATCAATATGCCATATACTACAAATTTATATATATATATTCTTTTAATATAATATATTTAATATTTAATATAGTTAAGAGAGTTAAAAGAGTGACTTTGAGATTTTTAACATGGCACATAAATGAGAAAAAAATAGAAAAGGGAAAAAGCAAAAAGAAAAACAAGAGAAAAGATAAATAGAATTTTTTTATCATATATATATATATATATATATTTATTCTTTAATGTGATATATTTAATATAGTTAAGAGTTAAAAGAGTGACTTTGAGTTTTTTAACATGATACATAAATGAGAAAAAAATAGAAAAAAATATTTAAAAAAATGAATAAATAGAATAAAAGAAAAAGAAAAAATAAATAGTTTTAATTTTTTTAATTTTTTTAATTTTTTTATATATATATATTATATTCTTTAATGTAGTATATTTAATATTTATATAGTTCTAGAGTTAAAAGAGTGACTTTTAAGTTTTTTAACATGACACATAAATGAGAAAAAAATAGAAAAATGTTAAAAAAAGGGAGAAAAAAAGGGAACCCATGCAATCGAACTAACTCGAATATAACGAGCATAGTTCTCAAATTAATCGGTAGTTTTGACGGGTAGAGGGAAATAAGTTGCCTTGGTCAAACAAATTCTACCACCACCCAAATAGAGTCATACCGCTTCTGGGCGAGTGCGAGGCAACCCCGTGGATGAAGTCCATGATGATCTCTTCCCCACTTCCAAGTGGGGATGCCGATGTCTTGTAGCATACATCCCGCCTTTGATGCCTGTAACCTTCACCTCGCTGATACAATTTGGAAAAATCAACCACAAACCCGCTTATGTCCTCTCTTCATGCCATCCCATCACAGACTCCCCAGAGGTCACGGCACATTTTGGTGGCACTTAAATGTATAGAATATTGGGAAACTATGATCTCATGCAACATCCGCTTCTTCAAATCATCGAGCATCCTAATACATAAATGACCGATATTCGAAGCACACCATCTCCCTCGAGAAGACTTCCCACCTTCTCGATTTTTTGAAATCGCTTTCAACTTCATCAAAATAGGGTCCTCATCTTGCCCAACTCACTACTACCAAAGAGGATTCCGTAAGCCATTCCGAATAATGACAATTCACCATTTGTGGAATCCACTTAGGTGAACCCTAATCATGCAAGCTCATGAACATCCTTCACCAACCCTTTCCTCCCATCTTCCACATGGAGAAACACTTCTCCATGGAATAAAATTTGCTAAGGGCATCCGCCACTACATCGCCTTACCCGATGATAAAGGACACTCATGTCATAGTCCTTGGAGCGCTTCTAACCATCTTCTTTGTCGCACCAAATCCTTCCGAGTGAACACATACCGTAGGCCTGTGGTCCATAAACACATCCACATGGATCCCATACAAATAGTGCCTCCAAATCTTCAATGCAAACACCACCGCCGCCACCCTGTGTCATGCATCTGCAATTCTTCTCATGAGTCTTAATCCGGCTTGCAGGCATACGCAATGACCTTTTACCATGCTACATCAACACACACCCAAGACCAATCATGTGAGGCATCACAGTACACCACGAATCCATCTCGTGCCTCAAGTAGGGTCAATATCAACTGGAATGAGTCGAGTCTTTAACTCCTAAAATCCTTCACAAGCATCCGACAACTAAAATTTGACTTTCTTCTGGAATAACTTAGTCAACGGTGCCGCAATGGATGAAAATCCTTCAATAAGCCTCCCGTAATACCGCCTAACCCAAAGGCTGTGAAAGGCGAGCGCCGTCCGCAAAGGCGAGAGGCGAGGTGAGGCAAATACTATATCGCCTTTTAGTGTCGTGGCGTATGCAAAATCCAAAAGACGCAGTTGATGGCAAGAATGGCGACGTGGCGCATGGCAATGGGGAAGGCGACAATGGCGTCCCCTTTACTTTTTAAAAAAAAAAAAACCCATCAATTTAGGCTTTAACAGCTAAAAAGAAATTTTAGGATTTTAATTGCGATTTTTGCACTTACCATCGACTCAAGCCTGGGCTAGCTGGTTTCCTGCATCTGCACTTATCAACTTCTCTCAATTGTCTCGACACCACACGATCGAGGCATCGACTTCCCGACTCCAAAGTCCACTCAGCTGGTGTCCAATACCAAAGAATCCTCCGGATCGATACATTTGTCTTCTTCTTCTTCAAATTCTTTTTTCTTCTTTCTTTTCTTCTTTCTTTTTCTCTTTAGTTAACCTAAGTTAATGTAGCTAACCTCTATTTTTTTCTTCTTAAGTTGATTGTTAACCTCTATTTGAATATTTTGAAAATCTTGAAGAAGAATAGACTTTTAGAGTTTTAGTATTGCTTGTCTTATGGATTGCCAGTCATTCAAGTTCTAGACTTAGTATCTACTATCTATTTTTAACTTTTGAATTTAAATATTTGCTAATATAATTATTGTTATTTAGATTTTGATTATTTATATATGCAATTAAATATTTTAATTTTTGCACACTGGCGTCTCACTTCAAAAAGGCGAGCGCCTGCCTCGTGGCGAGGCGCACTTTGTCGTCGCTTGTCTTCTTTTCGCCGTCCAAAACACCGGCTTAACCTAAGAAACTCATGATATCCAAAGGATTAACTGGTCTAGGCCAATTCTTAACTACCTCAATCTTTTGAGAGTCCACTCGCACACCCTCACTTGACACCACACGCCCAAAATGCTATTGAATCCAATCAAAACTCACATTTGCCGAATTTAGCAAACACCGCGATTTTTGAGAGTCTCGTAGCACAATCACACGAGCAGCATGCCTCCACGCTCCGAGAGTATATGAGGATGTGCCTATGAAGACAATCACGAACATGTTCAAATATGGCCTGAATACCCGTTTATCAAGTCCATAAAAGTCACAAGAACATTCAAGTAGTCCAAACTAAAAGAGCACCACAAACTCATAATGACCATATCGAGTCCCGAAAGTCAGGCTCTCTGAATGTCACTCTCCTAACTCGAAATGGGTGATAGCCGATCTCTACCGGGTGACGGTTCTACAGCTCACCGAGGCATAACATGCATGCAACCAATCCATATCAAAGATAACATTGAAATCAGTCATGTCTAACTCTATTAAATTACTGAGGTGACTTTCCTTCAAGGACTCCGTGATGTATAATTTTTGTATACCCGCTGAGCGCTATAATCGAGTCACCGACTGGAGTAGAGACTGCGAAGGGTTCTGATAGGATTTCGTGATCGAGCTCCAAAACTAATAGCAACATAAGCCTCAAATTCATTTTAAACCTACAAAAACAAGAACGTCACAAAAGATAAAGTAGTCTCTGGATCTAACAATGCATACATATCAAGATGAAATACTCGTAACATACCAGTGACCACATCTGGGGAGACCTCCTGCTCCCGACGAGATGAGAGGGCATAAAATCTGATCTAACGCTGACCACCACCTGCACTAATGGGTGCACCCTGTTGAGCTGAGCGTGCTGGTGGAGCTGCTGAACTGCTGGTTGGGTCATGGCCTCTACCCTGACCCCGTCTGGCTGAAGGGCAATATTTGAGCATGTGTCCGGGCTTCTCGCATCCAAAACATGCACCTAAACCGGCTAAGCACTCTCCAGTGTGCCTCCTATCGCACTTGCTACAAACTGGAATGCTAGGCTTTGTTGACCTGCTCCCCTGACCTCGAGAGCCTGATGCCCCTCCCCTCTGATCATGTCTAGATCTGGATGGCACACTGGCTGATGACAGTGCTAGGGCTGATGACCTCTGGTGGGACTGCTGGCGATGTCCACCACCAGACCTCTGATAGGAAAACCCAAAGCTCCTTGTCCTGGCCCTCTTGGCCTTTCTCTCCCTTTCCTTCATCTAATCCGCCTCTATCTGCTGGGCGTATATAACCAATCGAGAGAAGTCTAGATCACTGTTTAGCATTGCAGTCCTACACTCCTTCACCAGCGAATCTGACACCCCATACACAAATTTGTTCATGCGAGCTCTCTGATCCGCAACCATCTCCGGCACATACTTGGACAGAGGGGTGAACTCCAAGGCATATACTCTTGCACAGTCATATTGTTCTGTCTCAAGTTGACAAACTCCGCCGCCTTTGCTTCCCTCAACTCCCTAGAGAAGAATATGTCTAAGAAGGCAGTTATGAACTCATCCCAGCTCATGGGAACTACGCCCACTGCTCTACTGTCCCATCACTGACGATAGCAAATATAAGCAAACCCCTTCAGCTGATAGGAGGCTAAGTCTGCGCTCTCTTCTCCCGTCACCCCCATAATCTGGGTGATCTTCTATATCTTCTCAAGAAACTCATGCAAGTCCTCATCCACTCTTGACCCAAGGAATTCAGGTGGATTCATCCTGAGGAAGTCCCGAATTCGAGGTGTCGTTGCGTTCCCATTTTGAGGGACATGGGCCACCGCCTGCTAGTTGACTTGAGCAGTCAAAGCATGTGCCAACATCTGAAATGCCGCTCTAAACTCGGCATGAGAGACCTGCTCGGGCAAAGGACCTGCTGGTGCTACGAGGCTTGCTGGTGTCCATCTCCATTGCCATCTTCATGGCCATTTCCATTTCTGTTCCTTCTACCATTTATTCGGCGTGGAGGCATGATTCTGCAAACGCGTATAGCACAAGTTAGAAGGATAGAGAGATACTTCAACGCATGACATAGATCATGAAAGAAAGAGAAATTTCCTAAAACGTCTTGTAGTCTCTTCCCCATAAGTGTGGCGTGCTTTACACCCATGGAAAAGCCTCTACTTAACGCAACTTTCAGACACCCTAGGACACTCTAAAACTTTGCTCTAATACTAAGTTTGTCATGACCCAATATAGGTCCGGACCGGGACACGGAACCTAGAACCACGAATGGATCCAAGTCGACCCATGACATGAAATAGCTGCTAAGGAGCATAAATTAACGAAAACTGATAACGAAGTCTGCATATATAAAGATCATAAACAGATTCAACACTGACAAACTGAGATCCTACATATTGTCTGAAAAGCCTCTAACATTACTGAAGAGATGATGGGACACATCCCCAACTAGCTCACTAAAAGTCTGAAAACTGAAAGTAACACAACTCGTCAAACTGAAGGTCCTCGAAGGATGAGGACTCACCAATAAGAGAACTGGACTAAACTGCGGAGACTGGCTAACAGCGGGATTGAGTCTGAACGTCTAAACCTATATCATGAAACGATATAACATAGAGTATGCGATCAATATTTGGAATGTACTGAGTATGCAATAAAAGTAAAATAGGTAGATTGCATGCACATAACATAAATCATAAGATCATGAAAGTAAGGATTGCATGCTGATATCTGAAAACATGTACAGTCATAAACTGAATTTCATATCTGAATAGAATGTCCCAAAGCTGAAAATAGAGTCATATGACTTGCCATAGCTGAAATCATAAGTAAAAGCTTACAAACTGATCATTGGGTCAAACCTGCTGAAAATATAATATCATAAGTCATAAACATGCATAACTGAAATGATGAGGAATAATGGGAGACTCGTCACAACCGACACCATCACGGTAGAGCTTACGTGATGCCCCAACTATTACACTCAAGTGGGCAGAGCCATCCAAAACCTTGTCAGGGTTAAGGACGCTATCATGATATCGATATCAAGCTGAAGGCCCCTTGCGAGCGGGGGAAACTCTCTTGAGAGGCCTCAAATATATATATAAGCCTACGTTGATGCATAGTTTTGAGATCCGAGGTTTACATGAACCCCTTGGCTTACTCGGTGCTAGATCCTACTCGCCAAAACATGCAAGGTGCTCTCCATCGTTTTGAAACGAAGCTGAAACCATCATTTTTCAATGAAGATGATAATATAATTACATACATAGTCTGAAATCTGAATATGGGGAGTCCTGACTCCAAACATATCATAGGCTAAAAATAGGGAGTATCACGCCAAACCATATGGTGTTCTAATATTATAAAACTGAACTTAATCATGAAAACATACCTATCATGTATGGGCTTGTCCAAATCTCAAAATCATGCATACTTGAAATAGACTTCATAAGTAAAATCATGATTTTATACGTGAGTAATTTGTAAACATTCAATCATGCTAGATATCTCATCATACTTGAAATCATAAATCATAAACTTGACTTTTCATGAACTTGCATAATTGAGCATAATTTTTCTAAGACTTGAAATCATGAATTTATAATCAATTAGTATATAAAATCTGCCCATGAATCTTAAAACACGCTTTGAAACATGAAGGGAATTAATGCACTTGAATTCATGAACTTGAGGAGGAATTTGGGCATGAGAGTGAAAGGAAACTCTTATTCATAGCTTGATCTTCAATGGGGAAGGTCTAATCTTGCATGCATGGGAGGGGGATGATTTAGAATAAGTTAAACTCCCTTAAAACCCTCTTTCAGAGCTTAAAACGACATAGTTTGAGGTTTAGGAGCTTAGGATTTACAAAAATACCCTTAATGAATTTGCAGGAAAAACTGAACTGTTGGCTGTCACGACTCGTACACGACCCATAACTCCATCCTACGAACCGTACCATCACCCGCAAAATCAATCACCTGGTAATCCCAAGGACCTACTGCGACTCCTGACCACGGGTCGTACCCACATGCTATGACTCGTAATGGGGCTCGTGGTCTGGGAAACAAATTCTCTGATCTGAACTGCGGGTCTTCCTACGACTCGTATGTTGAGTCATACTGAAGCAAATTTTTCAATTTTTCTGCTGATCACATTTCCAAATCCCAGGTCTAGTCTTAAGAACTTTTGGGATATTACAGTATGCTTGCTCGTTCTTACGAACACATTGACAGTTGAAATGTTTTAAAAATTTAGAAGGCATGAATTTTAAGCTTAAGATAAGGGTGCGTCTCAACTTACCTCAAACGTCCCTCAATCTAATTTATGCTCCCGGGCGTTCGTCAACTCACGATCTACATTAATTGAACTTAACTCGATAATTATGCTTCCCTTATATTTTATCTTAGTTCAACAATCAACAACTATTGACTCAAGACATCCAAATCGTCAAATTCATAATTCTTATACTTTTACTGAGTCATTATAATTAATAATTTCCAATATCCAATTACTATTCATCATCCCCTTCAATTTTATACCTACCACCATTAATGGCCATCACTAGAGTTCATTTAATATTAATTTCCAACCACCAACGAACACCATAAATACCATCTACCATCATTTTTTTTTTTTACAAAAACGTGATGTTTGGATCAGTTTATGTGCCACGGCCTGCTACCTCTCACCGATACAGGTACCGAGTAACTCTATCCGCCAAGACTTAAAAAATAAAAAGTAATCACTTGGAGTTGAAGTGATGGAATTACATCAACTTGACAAAGGGTGTGTTTGGCATGTAGGAAAATATTTGAAGTTTTCTTGTAAACAAGTGAATTTCTTACTTATTTTCTAGTGTTTGGTAAATAAACAAGAAAATATTATCCTAAAAGTATTTATATGTAATTTAACAAAACATCATGGGGAGTGGGATGGGATGGTCAGGAGTTGGGGTTTGGGGTTGGACGGGATGGGATGGTCAAGGAGTGGGAGTTGGGAGAGTTAGGTGAGTGGGGGAGGAGACAATGAACTTGGAATGTCACTTATGAAACTTGTTTTCCCTATTTTTATTAGGGAACTCATTTTCCTCATTTTTAAGGAACTTGTTTTCCAGAGAAAATGTTTCCCAAAACATTTTGGCCAACCAAACATGGAAAAATCAGAAAACAGTTTTCCTCTGTACCAAACACATGCTAAATCTTGAAAATCCAACTTGTGGGTGTTGTTGACAACTTTGAAGATTTGAGGAGATTCTAGTAATTTACTAGGTATAATAGTGTTAATAATTGTGGTTAGGGAGCGAAATGATCATAAAAACATCCTTGAAATACTAACCTTAAAGTGGTAGAAATCCCCCTTGATTTGCTCTTCTAAGGAAAGGTCGTAACTCAATATCTCAGAATTACTCTCGCTCCCCATGCTCAACTTATTTGCCCAGGAATTTGGAAAGGGAGACCGCATTGCAAGAGACATCATGCGCCTGCTACCAGAACTATTCTGCCACCGCCATTTCCCTGGGGCCTCCCTCGCTAGCATTCTTGCAGCACAAGGCCTTCAGCAAGGCACCCTGGGACTTGCCTTGGTTATTTCCCGTCAACATTTAGTCACTATTTCCATTTCAAACACATTCCAACTTGTACCAATTAGTTCACTACCCTCATATGGTCACACCTTGGGGTTACTTTACTTATGTCATTAAGCCCGTAACTAGTCCAGGTTAATTATTAAAAATCACAGGGCTTTACAGATTTCATAAGCACAACGTGGATGGATGATGTTATCGGCAATCCATCCCTTTCCCTGTCTATGAGCCTTTCCCTAAGAAGACAGAGAAAGCTTAATGTGCATTGCTGTTTCCCCAATGGTTATTATTATTTACTTGTTAATCACACGTTTTCCCTTGTAGGAGTACTTCCAAAAACTACGGATTGAAAGTGCAATGGGTACATCAGCACCAACTTCCAAACAGGTATGCAGAACTTGTTATTTCCCTCATCTTATTTTGTTTTATACACTTTGCCTTTACAGTTTACAGGGAAAATGACGGAATTATAAGTTTAACCAACTATAAAGCATATTCAAAAATATAAACTGATGTACTTAATCTGAAACCTGTAAGCAACTTTGCGTTCGCTCTTCAAACTTAGTGAGCAGACGTGGACAGTCAAAGACATCCGGAAGTATGTTACAAATAAAGTGGGAACAATATGAATATCGTTGCTAGCTACTAATATAGAGTACTAAGTTGCTACGTGTCAGTGATTCTTTATCTTCTTATGTCTTAGGCATACCTACCATCTAAGTTGCGCGGACTCTTCACTTTCGATGCCGCACCCGTGTCGGATTCTCCAAAAATACATTACTTTTGGAGAATTCGACAAGAGTCCAAGCAAAATAGCCTACCATCCCTTTGTACTCTTTAGTGGTTTATAATAAATAAGGCTCGAGGGGTCAAGGTTTTCCTTAATGGCGTTCCTTTCACTTGCTTTAGTGGATATTAGATTAAATAAATATTAGGAAAACATTATAATCATGCACATGATTTGCTATGGTAACAAATTTTAACAATAATCAGTACACACACACACAGTAATATTGCCTGTAAGGCTGTAAGATAAGGGCATGATGGTCTTGGGACTCAGGGTGTCTCATTCAGTTGATTCGTTCTCTTGTGGCAGATTGCATATCTTCAGAGTCTAGGATGCACTATGGTTCCTACGTCCCGTCTCCATGCATCACGACTGATTGAGGAATATAAATCCTTGTAGCAAGAGATTGAGACTTGATGCAAAAATTCCTTAATTCCCGAGAGATTCTGGCATGTCAGCATCGGTAGTACCATCATCACCATCTCCACAGGGAAACAAAAGTCTATGCATACGGGTATTACAGTGCTATGTGTCGAAATTTTCCATAGCCTGGTTGGTCAGTTCATATAGATGAAGTATGTTCTCTCTTGTAGATTTTGGCGTTATTACACTATTTATAAATTTGTGCATGGTGTAGACGCTGTTATTTCACATTGTAAATTGGGTGTAGGTGTTATGTGTCTACAGATTGAGTAGCATTTATCAGTCGTGGATAAAGTTGCCTCCGCTAAGCATCGCTTCACAAATTTCACTATATATATTTATATATATATTTGTGTAGCTGTTATTTCACTTTCACTGCTTGCTTTTGCTTTATTCCTGGTAGCTTGTTAGATACTTGTATTATAAATTTACAAATTCCAGATTAGTGGAGATGTCCGCTAGACTTGCATAAAAAAGCATATCATGTATTTAAAGGTTCAACAATAATCGTCCTTAGCTTAAACTCTCTTTTAAATAGGTGGTGTTGTTCATTTAGCTGTGATACCTCATCTAAATGTTAACAGTCCCAGTAAGGAAATCTATGTTCTATTTAATCAAAGGGATCAATTCGTGGGTCGTGTTCACTTGCCATAGCCATCCCAGTACAAAGACACGTAGGGCACATGACCTGCCAAAAGATAGAAGCTCAATTTAATTTCATGTCAGTGAATAGATAAATTAGAGTGCAAAATTCCAAAGAATGATACATCCAACAAAAATACAAAATGGTACGTGATGCAAATACTGATAGGAGAAATATTCTAAGCTTTCTATTTCACCTGCCATATTTTAGGAATAAAAAAGGATACGCAGACAGAGTACAATCTGCTTATTATATTAAACAAAATTCTTATTATTAATTCTCATAAAAGAAACCCTCAAATCACTATATATATACCGGGATACTTCTTAGGTCTAATGAGCTACTAGAGTTATTTGGAATATGTTTCCATAGTCCACCAAGGGTCAGCCATGAGTGGCTCTGGCCTTAAGTGGCAAATGTAGAAGTCAATCAGTACGTTCCTCTCCTCTCTTTATCCTTTAGTTGAGTTTCCCCCGTGTGCCTTTTGTTCCATTTTTAAAAGGCACAGAAACATGAGTGCTCCTTAACCAGCGTCAAATTTTTAATCTAACTTGACAGTCAATCCAAATGTTAAGAATAAGTGCCCTCNCACCCCCCTGGGCTCCAAGATCACAATGTTTAACATTTTATGGCATTTTGCAAATATATCTTCCAGGCTACTTCATCGGAAGTTCACATCGTTTGAACATTGGTCAGGAAAGAGATGTTCAATTTATCCATTCTAATTTATTTGCTGTAAGTGCACAGAGTGAACTATTTGGAGCTAATAAATTTGAAAAATACACTCACCTTTCCTGAACCTGAACAGTTGGGACACCTCTCTGTTTTAGGTGGTGGCAGAGGCTTGTCCGCTCCATTAATTGTTGAAACAGGTTCGATAAGAACAAGAGCTCCAGTGTTGGAACATCGAGCACAAGCAAGATATCCTGCATATGCATTTAGTAACCCATCATAAAATTCACCTGTATTCCAATTGCTTACCAGTTGGATGCTATTTCTACAAAATATGTCCCATTCAAAGAGGAAAAAAGAAACTTCCTTCCAGAATCCAAAGATTTAAACAAGAAAGCACAACTTTGTAGGACCTTCTGTGATGGCTGAACTATTTGAAGAAGTCTAGCACTTTTGAGAGGTAATCCATAGAAAACTTGAAAAATATGTCACTAGGAGAATTCCAGAATATTTTGTCAAATAGTTACTTTGCAAATCAGTGACTAGACTTTTAAATTTTGAATTATTAACAGATTACACACCTGTTCCAAGACAGTACTTGCATCTCTTATGCTCCTGCTGTTTCACATTATTGATTTCAACAACCATCAAAGCAGAGATCACCCCAACTGCACCCCCAGAGAATGATGCCACAATTGGATCAACCTGACTGCAAAGTACAATAACTTACTATGAAATTGTTACAAACAGATACATGCACAAAGCATTGCCCGATCAAAGAATTAGATATTTCAAGTATATGATAAATAACCCAAAAATTGAAATTTTAATAATACTTAAAAATGATGGATTCGTTGGCTTTATATCACTTTCAGTTTCAAAAGTGATTAGCAAGTGTGATCAGGTTCCACATCTATCCAACATAAATATGAACCTGTGAGCAGTGAGCAATGAGCATAAAGGTGTTCTCACGGTAGTTTCTCTTGATATTACTCTTCTCTAGTAATAACTAAACATGGATCCTGGAGTTTAGTCCTGCATTTGTTTTGCTCCTAGAATTGCTGATCTTAAGCTCTTGTGTATTTCCTCCAACAAACAGTAGAAGAAAAATTGAAGGAAGAAGAAGCTGCAGATATTGCATAATTACTCAATCCATTTCCTATTCGAGTCCAGTGTCAGAGAATGATTATCAAAGAATGCAACTTATCTTTCTTTTGTTTTGCTTTTTGTTTTCTATGCATAGGTGACTTGTATGGAAGAGTCGCGGAGAACTTCTCACTTCTCACAACATAAGATGAGTGTCTCGACAATTAGTCAATTACACACCTAAAATTTGAGAAGCACTTAACATGCTCCTAGTGAGATTTGTTTGGACTAACATGTTTGGATATCTGTAGTTTTTGAAGATTTATTATTTTTTAAGAGTGCAGGTCCACAGGAAGAACTTTTCCAATAAAAAACAACCCCTTTCCCATTCTTCATTTTACAGTTATTTTTGGAAAACCTAACAAGCATGTAATCTGAAAATTTTCAAGAAGGTTTTCACAAACAAACTCTACCACAGATTATCTGTATATATCATAATTCTCTCCATGCACTTATTACAACTCATTACTAAAAAAGAAAAGGTCAGTGTAACTGTAGATGTGAAAAGGGTGGCACATTTGTTAAAAAGATGATCAAGAATTAGAGTAATTTGAAGTTGCGTTTATAAAGTAGGTACCTTGTCTTATCTACTAAACCGACCTTTGTTTCGGTGAGCCAAAATGTTATGAAGTCATTGCTGTTAGTGTTAAAGAAGTGAATATACTTCTTCACTAGCAAACATACAATATCATAAACGTACCTCAGTTGCATTGGCAGATGCATGCTTTGGATAAAATCAGCATACGATGTGCCTCCTAATCCCAATTTAAGTTCCAACTGCAGCAATATGAGCATGCTTTAGATGGTAAAAGTAGTAGGCTTGTATAGGAGTTTGAACTGATTGTCAGCATCTAAGAATTCCTCAGAAATTAATCAGATTTTCACCTTTAAGTCAATTTGCCAAATGATAACAATAATAAGAAAAGTAAAAATGTTAAAAGAAAAACTTACACTGGGTGCTAGAAGTCCACCAAAAAGCATAAATCCAGCAATGAGGGATAAACAAGTAGCATAATATTGCTTAAGATTTGCTGATGACTGCAAAAAATATAAAACTGTCAGTTAAATACTGCAGAACCTGCAGCACGACCAACCAAAAGGGTAAAAAAGGAGAGGTAGAAAGTCCATGAAAATACACACGGATTGGAGAACATAAGGAAAAGAAAGAATCTCCTTACTTTACGTTAACTGGGACGTTAGTTTATTATAAGTTGCTGGCCACTACATAAACATTTTGCAACAGCTAAGAGTACTTACAAGAGGAGGCAGAAAGGGAATAAATGATGGGAAATTAGGAAGCTCATTTTCTTGTGCCTCCGTTAGTATCCCAAGCTCAGCACTCTTTATCCTTTGCTGTATTCTTAGCCGGCGTACCTGCTCAAGTTTGAAGATGGAAGGAATAACAAATTTGAGCATAAAAATCTGATTATGCAACTATAGCAATCAAACGTCTTTGTGCCCCTGTCACACTGCAAACGCAGAGCAGGGATTAACATGGATACAAGTATAGATACTTCAAATCTCAAATAGGAGTCTGACCTATACAATAATGGTAACATCTCTATTCATGATAGGCAACAACACAGAAACATTGAGAGGCAATACCGAAAGCAGATTGTATTTCATATCGGCAAAAGTGCAATGAAAACCACAGTAAATAATACTCCATTATTGTTGGCAAAACTGACATTGAGAGTTATGCAACAAATTAGCTTATTTTACCAAGGTCATAAGTCATAAGTCATAAGTCATAAGTCATAAGTCATAAGTCATAAGTCATAAGTCTAACACCGTGACATGTCTCCCACATCATCATATTTCTTACTCCATATTAGGAAAAATACTTGTTTGACACCTGGTTCACATTAACCTAAGTGTAAAAAATTTAAGGAAAAATACATATTCCTTCATAATAGTTAAGTGGAAGAATATTTATATAAATGAAAGGTCTTTCATCCTTTTTCGAGAAAATGAGAGAAAATGATCTATTCAAGTCTCTTAGGTATAAAAATAAAATTTCTTGTAAAAAAGCCATAAAATTAAAAAATATTTATAAAGGGTTACTCTTTGCTTTTTCTTTCTCCGGTCATTAATGTGAATTAGGTGTGATTTATAATTATGATAAAAAAAATTACTATTTGCTATGTTATATAGTTTTGTATATAGAGTTATCCTTAGGTCTGTTACTATTATTTTCCCAATTAAATCACTTCAGATTAAATGATTGGTATTCTAAAGCTACAAACGTATGCACACAAAGCTAAGTAGACATAACAGTTCCCTTCTTACCAAAAGAAGAGAAAAGATACAAATCTGAAGAAAAGAAGACAGACCTCCTCCATATGCAAAAATATCTTGTTTCTCCGACTTCTAATATTATCTCGAATTTCTTGCAACTCCATTTTGGCAAAATCCTCTACTGTTTCAGGCCCTTCTATTATACAAAACCTGCGGAAATCAATCCCAAATCCTCCAAAAAATATCAATTTTTTGTGTCCTTATAACTTTCAATAATTAATCATAAGTCCCTCAAAGCATCGAAACATTCAAACAATGAAAAGACACATTAAAATGATTTCTCAAAAACAGTGGAAGAATTACCCGGCTGCGTTTTTATCGGAGGATTCAGAATCTATGGAAGTAGCGTATGAAGATGCATCAGCATCGGAGGCCATGGATCGCCATCTAATTCTGTTTCTCCGATTTCCATGGAGATATGTGGAGCTAGGAAACGCCGAAGTGGAGGGAGAATACGGCGTCGTTGAGCAAGATAAATACAGCATTCGCCCTGCGCACACCATTTCTCAAGACAGAAAAAAAATCAGATCACAAAGTTCATGGAGATTAACTAAGAGAAAATGGACCGGCTAGCTCAGATGAAAAAGGAGACAAGAAAGAGCATCAAGCTTTGTTCCGGCGGCAAGTGTTTGGGTCCTCAAAAATTAGTGCCGAACTATATAAAACAAAATTCGGGTGGTTTGTACGTGTCACAGGGTCATTTTTATTAATTCCTAATGCCGGGACCCATGCAATTAATGGGGGAGGATTGGATAATTATTATTTTTTGTTTTATAAACATATTTGTATTATAATGTATTTGTATTGTAGTGAATACATGTGTTTATATTCTATCTTTTGGAGAAAAGTTAGGAGGAACTGTCCCTATAAATAGATGGGTTCTCTCCTACATTTTATTTCATCTCATCAAGAGAAATAAGAACTTCTCTCCTTCTTTATTTCTCTATAATATTTTTGTTCTTTCTTTATTATTTCATAACACGTTATCAGCACGAGTCTCTGCCTTGAACACTCATTTTGAAAGATCTGAGGTAAGAAAAATTTTATAAAAAAAATTTGAAAGATGTATTACTTAACCACAGGAGTGATATTCCTTTGGTGATATTGTTGCTCTACGACTCTACTGTCTCAAATTTGAAGGTCAAGGTATTATTTTTCTCTTTCTTTTAATATGGCTAACCTTAAGAAATTTAATTTCGTTGCTCTTCAAAGTTCGGGCAAGAACTACCTTTCATGGGTGTTGGATGCTGAAATTCATATGGATGCAATGGGTCTTGGAGACACCATTAAAAGTGAAAATAAAGCATCAAATCAAGATCGTGCTAAGACTATGATATTTTTGTGTTATCATCTTGACGAAATTCTTAAAATTGAATATCTCACGATTAAGGATCCAGTTGTTTTGTGGAATAGCCTAAAAGAAAGGTATGACCACCTGAAGATGGTCATACACCCAAAGGCACGATATGATTGGATTCATCAAGACTATAAGTCTGTTCATGAGTATAGCTCATCAGCATTCAAAATTGTTTCTAAATTGAAACTATGTGGAGAAACTATTAATGATGTTGATATGATTGAATATGTGGTAGTACACAAAATTAATTGAGAGCTTCGGAAGAGCTAATGTATTACTACTTGAAGGAATGAAAAGTCTCAAAAGGAAACTTATAAGTTTCAAAGACATTGAAAAAAAAATTGAGACTATAAATTATGGGAAGATCTAGTATCTTCATGCTACTACAATTGAAGCGAGTTATAAATATTTATGTAAAAGATTACCCACCATTTTTTTATTTGTAG